>OY292402.1:12858610-13084536 GCA_958496205.1 Idaea biselata
CTGTGCCTCCAGTGAAAAGTAATACTTCTTGAGATGTATCATTAGACCCATTTTAAGACACAAGTATTACAAAGGAATTCGGCACATTTCTGTCTTATTGACACTCTCCTAAGACTCATATTGCCTGAGATAGACTGATATAAGTAAGGCATAAAAATCGTACTTCTAATAATTGTGCTGTGTAAACTAATGTAAGACCACACGTATCGCTAATAATATTTACCGGAACGAAAATATTCTGTGTCAAAAAATACGTCTTGACATGTACTATTATACACTAAGTAAAATGTATGTCATTTTCTGTGTCTTTTGATATAATTATAGTAGTATTATTTTACACCATGTAATTGCGTTGTGGATAATGATACAACTAAATTCGTATCATTTAGCACAAACTTAAAGAAGAAACTGGGTCGGTGTATTATGGTATAAGTAGAGTGATATTGTTTTACACACATTTACACATTGTACATTGTGATACAACTAGTGTTATATTTAATAAAAATATAAAATGGTATGGTGTCAAATAATACAGGTAATGAAATATCATTAATCACGAAAACTATCTATAAATTACGTACCATAATTAAGTGTCAAGTGATATAACTTCAGTGCGCGGGGGTTGCGCGGGGTAAGGGGCATTGTAACGAGGGCGACCAACAATCTCGCGGGAGTCAGTACGAAAAATAGTGTCGAGGAAGGTGCACAGCTGCGGTTGCGCAGCGTCGAACATGGCTCACGAGGTACGTATTAAATATATCATTTTACACAAACTACTCGTAGGTTGTATTATGCATTACGATCTTATTATTTATATTATTTCTCACAAAAACTAGAAATAGTAATATCACAATTCACGAAATGTCCATGAAAATGTTTAATCTGCATTATTATGATTTATTATAGAGATTAGTTTGAATGTGGGTATGTTTGTTCAAAGTTTAGTGATCTTTGGATTGGATTTGACCGGGTTTCTTCTTCTTCAGTAGTATACAACGTGTAGCAATATCGAAGGTCGGGTGGAAGAATCTGCTAACTCGCTTTTTTCAATTTTCGTTTTTAGTTGCATTAATGAATATTATGTCCATAACTACGTCTTGACATACTAAGTTTGCCTCCTGTAATGAAAGTTATTTTTCTGTTTTCAGCCATTTCCGTCACGTTCGCAACGTATGATAAATAAATTATTACAAACAAATGATATGGAAGAAAAAAACAAGTTCTCTCAAAATTGTAATAACACTTTTTTGATGATGCCGTCTAATAAAATAAATAATGAGACAGAACATAGTTTGCAGAACACTACATCGCAAATTAATACTGCACTGGCAAACACCGTCGTTAACCACAATTTTTATAGTGACCAAAATATAAATTATGGGATGAATGTAGCTTATGTAGCACTAGACAGTGAGCAAACGGTACCAATAAACCAAGATCAATTACTCACGAATATCCATGTTTCAAATAATAGTGAACTAACGGTGGAAGACCTAAGAAACGGTTTCAATGAAGAACAAGAAGGTTTCAATGAAAACGAACGTGACACTGATGACGGTGATTATGGTGCATCTAGCAGTGATGATTATATTCCTGGCACGGATTGCGATGGCTCTAGTAGTGACAGCGGTTGTGATGGAAAAAGAAGCACAAAGCTTTTGAATTTAGCCTGTTTATCAAAAAATAACTATAATAAAAACCAGCAAGGCAGGGTTTCTTCAAGTTTAGCCACTTCATCGAATACACAAAATAATATAAACTGGCAAGAAGTTGATCTACCTGTTAATAACATGCCATCATCTTCATCAAATATCCCAAATAATGAAGACCTGCAAGGTGCGACCTCTTCTACACATTTAGCCAATTCATCGAATATACCAAGTAATGAAAACCTGCAAGAAGATGATACTGCTGTACGTGAAAATAATGCACTAACATTTTCATTCTGGGATGATAAAAATATAACTAGGGAAGGACGAAAAAGAAAGATCAGGGATGCTTTTGTGGAGAGAAGGGATGAAAGAATGAAACGCAAAAAATTAAGAAACGAAGGAAAATCTTATTTTACTAGAACCGGTAAATTAGTAAGAGAAAAGGCTTTAAGAGACTTACCGGATTGTCGGGCTAAGTGTAACAAGAATATCCCTAAGCTTGTATTGGAATTTGTTTTTCGTGAGTATTACGAGCTAGGTTCTTATGATAAAAGAGTTCTTTATTTAAGTAATTTTATTAAAATCGGTAGGAAAAGAGTTGCCAAGATTGATCCAAAAAAAAAAAGAGAACATACCAACAAGTACACAATACAATACAATAGTCAGAGTTACGATATTTGTAAGAAATGTTTTTTAATAACTTTCGATGAAAGTAATAGGTTTGTTCAAACTGTTTGTGAAAAAAAAACTCTATTTGGGAACGTGATTCCTCCATCTGAAAAAGGCCGATCTGCTAGTTACAAAAAAATTGACGATAGGCGCTTAGAGTGTGCAAAGCAGCATATTTTGCAGTTTCCAGCATATGAGAGCCATTATGGTAGAAGTAAAACAAATAAAAAGTTTTTAAGTTCAGATTTATCTCTACAAACAATGTATAATTTATATAAAGAATGTACAACTGATCCGGTTAGTAAAACTGTTTATACTTATGTTTTCAAAACTTTAAATTTATCCTTTAAACAGCCTGCAGTAGATACTTGTCAAAAATGTGATAGATTAAATAAACAGATTGAAACATCAACATCTACTGAAATTAAAAACCAACTCAAAAATGAATTAGATCATCATCAAGCTGATGCTGCTTTAGCTTATGATCAAAAAGACCACGATAAAAAATATGCTACTGAATCACCAGATACACTCACTCTAACTTTCGACTTGCAACAGTGTCTACCTACTCCAAATCTAAAAACTGGTATGGTATTTTATAAACGCCAACTGTGGACGTATAATCTCACTATTCATGACTGTTCCAGTAATAAAGCTTATTGCTATATATGGGACGAGAGTGTTTCTGGTCGTGGAGCTAACCAAATCGCCTCCTGTGTTTATGATTTCATAAAAAATCAAGTTCCTATGCAATGGCCTAATGTCACAAAATTTATTTTTTATTCGGATACATGTGCCGGCCAAAACAAAAACTCTATAATGGCAACAATGATGCTTTTAGCTGTTAAAGATCTGCCTTATATTCATTCCATAGAGCACAAATTTTTGGTACCAGGTCACACCAGAATGGAAGTTGACAGTGATCATTCATCCATTGAAAGAGTTAAAAAACGAACGACTATGAACATTCATCATCCAAGAGATTGGGCTCAATTGATTCGAACTGTAGGAAAACCTGGTAAATTTACTGTTATTGAGATGACTGAATCTAATTTTTACGATTTTAACGATTTTGCAAAACAACTTTTGACAATAAAGAAAACGAACGATGCTAATGAAAAATTTGTTTGGGCCGACGTTAAAGTTTTAAAATTTAATAAAAATTGGTTTCCGCTTCTGAAGTATAAAACTGCTTTACAAGGTGTTGATTTTAAAGGAGTATCTTTTGGTAAAAGGGGTAAACATTATGGCTCAAATATAATTCAAAATTTGAAGCCAATAAATGTACCTTCCTTTATTTCAATTGAAAAAAAGACTGACTTACTGACTTTGTTGCCTTTTGTTGATACCAGATTTCATGACTTCTATAATAATTTGAAAACTAAGGCTGATATTAGAAATATTGATCCAGACTTAGACTCAAGCGACGAAGACTGAATTTTATTATAAGACATAGTTACCTAATTATAAGAAATAAATGGCCTGAAAACGTTACTTAAAAAGTACTTAATTTAGTTACTTTGTTTCATAGTTCCTGATTTACTTTAAGTATTTTTCGATATTTTTATAAATGCTGATTGTTGTTTTTCCATTGTTTAAGATAATGATGTGTGAATTTTAACCCCTTTTTAGTGATAATAAAATTAGGTTTATTAAGTAGGTAGGTACGTAAAACGTCATTGACATTAATAACCAGGGTAGTGTAATAATTGCCATTGTTATTATTGGTATTGTAGTTAAACCATTCATTTTGACTAGTCTTGTGATTATTTTTATATAGAAATTGTTTTTATTGTTACACCTATTCTGAGTGCTGCTGTGAACCGAGAGTGATGGGGATCAAACCCCATTTATTTAGTTTGATTCTAAGTATAACCCATTTGTTAAAGTGGCATTCGTTTACTATTATTTTAATTAACCATACACTGTACAACAGAAACAGAATGAAGCTTTAAACCTATTGTCTAGCTAGGTAAACTAAGATTTATTTGGGGACCGCAGTGTATGACACTTTGATTACTTTTAGAAGTTGTTTGTTAACGTCCCATGTTCACTAATAATGTAATTATTGGGAATACCATTGTTTAAATTTAGACTGCATATGATTATGAGAAGAAGGTCTCATTTTAGTTGTGATTAAGTACCTACTGTGTTTCACTAGTAATTTGATTATTCTGAATACTACTGTTGAATTTGGTGAATATGATTATGAAAAGAAGATCTCATTTGAGTTTTGATTAAGTACCCATTTTGTTTTCCTAATTATGTGATAATTGTGAATACTACTGTTGAATTTAGACTGAATATGATTATGAGGAGATCTCATTAGGTATCGTTTTGATTAAGTACCTGTTTTGTTTCGCTAATAATATGATTATTGTGAATACTTTTGTTTAATAAAATTATTTAGAATGATTATGATTATTAGGAGAAGATCTTATTTTAGTTTTTATTAAATACCTATTTTCTTGCACTAATAATGTGATTATTCTGAATACTGTTGTTGAATTTAGACTGATTATGCTTATAAGGAGAAGATCTCATTTTAGTTTTAATTAAGTACCTAATTTGTTTTAGGTCTTAATATTTTCATTTTAAACTTAATTAAAAAATTGAATAAGTCATTTTTTTTATTTTTACCTCAAAATGAATAAATAAACCCTAAATAATGTCTACTTGTATCAGTTTACACAAGGCAATTAACAACGAAGGTCCCGGTAAAATAATATGTCTAAAAAAAAATACAAGTATAAATATATTTATCTCAAAATGTTATTTTTCACAAAAAAATATCATACATTTGTTTGTACACTTTTTTGTAGCATGCCGTAGTTAGACAATATACTGTAAAGACGGTGCAACAATATCAATTATCACGAGAGTACCATGTGCTGTGTAAAATGATATTTGTTAAGTAATATTAAAATACACTGTCACCTTGTTGTTGCAAATAGATGTACCTGACAGATTTTTCTAAATATTTCCTTTATTTGCTAATGAAATAAGATGCACCTGTGACAAATTATACATTATATGGTAAGAAACTTTTTGACATCAACAGTTACGTGGAAATCTTTATAGTAAAAAAAATATGGGCATTCAAATCTTTAATCGGCTCTCCTGAAAAGTAGTGTTTTTGAAGATGTATTACTTTTCACTGAAGGCACAAAGTCCAAACAGACTACAAACACCGACACGATCAGGTTGCATCAATTATACACCAACACCTTGCCTACAAATATAAATTCATCCAAGAAAAAGTTCCCTATTATAAATATACACCCAACGCCGTTTTTGAAAATTTTTGAAAATAGTGAAGATAAATTATACTGGGACCGAACTATCATCACAGACAAAACAATTCATTTTAATCGCCCTGACATCACAATTTTCCATAAACCTTCTAAATCGGCATATTTAATAGATATTGCTGTGTGCAATACACACAATATCCAAACCACTCATACTGAAAAGATTGCAAAGTACTCAGACTTATCTATAGAGCTAAGAACACAATGGAATGCCGCAAACTTAAAAACCATACCAATTATAATATCCTCTACTGGAGTCATCCCCAAGTCCCTACACACAAGTCTAACTGCACTTGATTTGCCGAAATCTACATATATCTTGTTACAGAAAGCAGTTATACTTAACACATGCCGAATAGTTCGAAAGTTTTTATCCCTTCCACCCTGAATCACGTTAAACGAATTCAACAGAACGCACTTGGCTTCGGCCCGTGTAAAATCCACCTCTTTAAAAAGAGAGACAAAAACATATAAAACGAAAAATAATAATAATAATAAATATCTTTATTGAATAAACAAAAATGGTACAGTTTCAAAAAAAAAAAATCAATCTGCAAAATTTACTGACATTCGCCCAGTCGTGCGACTGTGAGTAGAGTGCCAGCATCTTATGTACTAAATTATCAAAAATAAATTGAGCTGTAATCATAATAATGGATAGTCTGTCACCTATACTAGGAAAGCCTGTACTATAGGTGACAGAAGTTTCACAAACAGGTATGCGAGGATAGTATCAATGGTCATCATCATCAATACTATTGATGTTGATGTATCGATGGTATTGAAGTTCAATATCGAATGCACTATTGATACTATCGATAATAAGCAGTTTACCGACGTGTCTGCGACCACTTGCTGGCTTTGGTCGCCAGCTCTATCTACCATTTGACATAGACCACATGACATACATACCTAAGTACTTCGCTGACAGTGGTAGGGTCTTGAGGCAGCTTGCTCAGCGGCGTGCCGAGATGTGTCTGCGACCACTTGCTGGCTTTGGTCGCCAGCTCTATCTACCGTTTGACATAGACCACATGACATACATACCTAAGTACTTCGCTGACAGTGGTGGGGTCTTGAGGCAGCTTGCTCAGCGGCGTGCCGAGATGTGTCTGCGACCACTTGCTGGCTTTGGTCGCCAGCTCTATCTACCGTTTGACATAGACCACATGACATACATACCTAAGTACTTCGCTGACAGTGGTGGGGTCTTGAGGCAGCTTGCTCAGCGGCGTGCCGAGATGTGTCTGCGACCACTTGCTGGCTTTGGTCGCCAGCTCTATCGCCTTAGTCACGCCCACTTCGCCGCCAGTATTACCGTTCTCCGTTGCTTTGTCCTCTGAAAAATTATAAGGGATTTTTCTCTTAATTCTAAACAAGAACTCAATATAACAGAAAGACAGTGGAGTCTCAGTAAAAGGGTCGCATTTGGGTAACAAACCCTTAAAGAGAAAGTGTAGTGAAGACAAAACTAGATTACATGATGTTGCAAATATATGTAAAATATGAATTCCCGACTGTCTTAACCTTAAATTCGTTATATAACCATTTGATTTTATTATATATTGTGTGGTTTTCTCTTACGTACACTATTTTATAAACTTGTAAGTCAATTATGATCATGCTAAATATTGTTGTGCTAAATGGTCTACAATCTCTTGGGTGATGACAGAAAATCAGTGTTCGCTCTAACGACTGAATTATACACTGAGTCATGGCCCATTGTCCTGCTGCAACACACACATGTTGTATTTAGTTTAAGTTTAGTATTTTAAGTTCTATGTTTTGTTTTTGTACAATGATGTGTGTGTAACTTTAGAACAAATAAACTTTTTTCTATTCTATTCTATTCTACTTTCTTATAGGTTAGCAGCGAATGTTACCTCCACTGTGCAAAATTCCACACTAAAGCAGTGGCCCATTGAAGTACTGACCGTACAAGGCGCTGATATGTCAGCGCGGTCATGCGTTGATATATCAGTCTTAGAGACATCAAAGGGCACAGTTTATTAAGAAGTGTAAATATCCATTTTTGGAGGGGACTCTCAAATGTCAACGATTTTTGAGAGAGTCCCCGCGAAATTAACGCGGTTACTTACCAGTATACATCTGTATGCCTTTATTCTCGTTATATTCCTCAGCTTCATCCTCTTGCAAGCCAAATATCGTAGTCAACAGCATCTGTATGAGGTCGCTAAACGTCCCCGCATGTTCCTTCAGTGTAAGGGCCTTTTTGAACGTCTCAATATCGAACTTGTTGTGAAACACGTCCTTAGCTTTCAAGATTTCGGAGTATGTGTGGACAAATTCCAGTACGGAGATGAAATCACCAATGTGTTCTTCGGGGATTCCTTCTAAGTCAATTACTGTGCCTTTTGGTAGTATCTGAAAGATGGGATTGTTGGTTTAGAATTAGTAAGTAGAAGTAGTAGGGTAGTTATCAATAGATGGCCTGAGTACTAGCTGAATCGCGCTTGTGAGGTAATTCGGTAATAATTGACCCTAACTTTTTCTTTAGAAAATTTATTTCTAAGGAAAAATAGCATTCAAAAATTTTCACTTGCGGTGAGGCCTAACTTTTTCTTTTGATTTAGTTAGAGTTTAATTTAACTATTGAACTTCTTGAATAATAATGCCTCAGTTTCTTTAAAAAACTAGTCAAGTGCGAGACGGACTCGCGCAAGTTGGGTTCCATACCATTATCACAAAAAAAAAATCAGTCGTTTGAGAGCCCCACTTCAATATTAATTTTATTCTGATTTTCACTGCTGTTATAGCAGCAACAACTGTTATAGTAGCTATATCGGTTCATGAGATACAGCCTGGTCAGACAGACAGACATCCATGCGGACAGTGAAGTCTCAATAATAGGGTCTTGTTTTCACCCTTAGGTTAAGGAAACCCTAAAAAAGAACTCACCTTATGATCCTCAAGTTCCAAGTCATCCTTAACCTTCTGCCACTCTTTGATGTAAGCCTGCAACCGAGCAGTCTTCTCTTTCTTCCTGGCCTTCTCTTCTTCCTTCCTCTGCCGCATCGCGTCTTCCGCTCGACGCATCTTCTCAGCCAGTTCCTGTGCGCTCTTCTTGGCAGCTGGGTCGGAGGGGGCTTTTGGTTTTGGTGATGCTGGAAGTTAGGAAGACAGTTTGTTATTTTAATGTCTTTGGTGTGGAGTTGAAACATCACATTGCTTATGTGTTGAAGCCTTCGTAGTAGGCCAGAATTGATTTTTCTGGGATGGTTAACTATAAAATTTATTTGAAACATCACTTTTGAAAACAATGCCTAATAAAGTTGTGGATATTTACTAGGTCCTGTATGTTGTGAACACTGGATTACAGAATAAAATCACAAGCTACATTTTACAAATAGGTAAATAAAACTAGTCAGTTAATATATTACTTATACTAATAACTTTGTAGATGAACTGATCTTAGTTCAATGCAGGGCTTCTATGATTTGAAATTCAAAATTGATGTTTGATGTCTTGATGATTGTCTTGTAATTACCAATTGTTTGATTTTACGCTCTAAAATTTAGGGTACTAGCGTCTTACGTCCTTATTTAACACATCTGAAATTCGCTAGCGCTATCCCTGTCACGCAATTGGGGTTATATGGGCCCTTAAAGGTAATTTCAGTACTCACCCTCAGTAGTTTTCTTAACAAACTTATCCATAGACTGCTGCCCTTTCTTATCAGGACTAGGTTTCTTCTTGTTCACCTTTGACACTGAATTGTTCAGCTTAGCTCCCGAGGTGTTCAGTTTGGAGGCGGATTTAGGAGGCGAGGGTTTGTTGAGCAGTTTCTTGGAGGTGTCAAACTCGGGGGGATTGCCAGTGAAGATCTGACTGAAGATAACTTTGGGTATGTGGTACTTCTCTAAAGCTGTTTTCTGTAAGTTGAAATGAAAAGTTAGGTAGGTGGTTAAATAAATCTATACTAATCTATACTTAATATTATAAAGCGGAAGAGTTTGTTTGTTTGAACGCGCTAATCTCAGGAACCACTGGTCCGATTTGAAAAATTCTTTCGGTGTTGGATAGTCCATTTATTGAGGAAGGCTATAGGTTATTTTTGATCCCGATTTTCACTGGATCGGGACTTATGCGGGTGAAACCGCGAGGAGCTGCTAGTCCGGAAATAAAACTAGGTTTTAATAGGTCTACTTAATCAATCTATAGTAGGTCTAAGATAGGTATAAATAGGTAAAGGTTAAGTAGGTATAAAGATTCTAAAACAATGTTTTTAAGATTTGTTTTTTTTTTTTTGCGAATGTCCTATGTCTTCTAACTGTGGTGAGTCCTAGGACATGTCGGTTTCCTCACGATGATTTTCTTCACCGTTAGAGCGCATTCTACTTTTTCTTGAAGAAAAAGGCGTCTTACTGCCTAATGCTTTTAAGAGCAGGCCCTTGCCCTCTAATGGACAGGATTTTTTTAAAATTTGTTTAAACCTTTTCTAATTTGAATAAGGTTCTTTAAGGCAGCTTAAAGATATTCAAGTATACGAGAGAAAACGAACATTTTCTCTCTATATTATTATACTAGAAGTTCATCATTCTTTACATTTCCGCTTTTAATAGGAAAATCTCACATCAGAAAGACTGACGACATAGCCAGATTATTATTAAATACGTACCTATATCTATAAGGCATGACTGAAGGTGAACGCACTCTCAAAGCTAGCTGAGTCCAGTTCAAGGTCTCCTTTATTGCCTAATCATTTCATTGACAAAGAAAATCGAAATCTGTAGTAAAACTAGCTGACGCGGCCGGTTTCACTCTCCCGCTTTAGCTTACAAGAAGCCCTATGGTAATTAGAATATAAAACCAATGAAAGATATTTCATTACTATATTTGCTCAAACTTATGTCTTTGTCCAGGGATGATTCAGTCGAGTATTTTAGTATGGAGAAAAAGTAGGTACCTATCATTTCCTCTGAAGCAGTGATTGTAATCATATTTCTAGAACTAAAATAATATTTGTTAATAAGGAAATAAAAAATAAATCATAAAGCATAAAATATTGAAATGGCTTTTAAAATTTTCTGAATCTTTCACGTTGTAGCGTTCTCGTGACGTCATAGATTGCGCTCATACTTCCTCTATGGAATATCACAGAATAGGTAATAGTGAGTATTAGCCGCAGTTTCACCAGCATAAGTTCCGATACCGGGGGGATTTCCAACATAAATATTTCACGACAAGTATTAATATTGCACGACATTACACACAGTGCAATCTAGCTCCAAACTAAGCACTTGACTTGTACTATGGGTAATAGACAACGGATAGACCTACCCATTTCATGTCTCTAGCTAGACTCAAGTACCAGTAGTTTAGGCTGTGCGTTGATATAGATATTTGCGTGCGTCGTCGTTTAGTCAGTCAGTCCATCAGGACTTTGAATTTTACTTGAAAGTATCTTTTAGTATGTACTTTCTATTACCACAGTTTACGTAATAGCCAGTACGTCTCCAGTAAGTGATGTCATGTCGGATATTATGGCGTTTTTATTGATTTTTTAAATGAAATTATATAATATTAGGTATAGGTATCTATAACGTGGAGTATTTCTAGGAACATATTTAATTACCTTTTACAAAATCTGAAGTAAGTACTGCTTTCATAGTACTTGGAAGAATAGCACGAATGAAATTCGGCGAAAACGTATCTACAGCGCGGTTGGCCTTACGTTTTTATATTTGGTGGGTGTTTGGCCACTATCTCACCAGACAAATGACTATCTTACCTATGTTACAAATGCGAAAGTAACTGTCTGTCTGTTACGCTTTCACGCCTAAACCGCTGAACCGATATTGATGAATTTTTGTGTAGAGATAGATAGGACTTTAGAGTAGGATATAGGTCACTTTTGATCTCGCATATCCCGTGGGATCGGGGCTTGCGTGAGTGAAACCGCGGGCGCAACTAGTGGTAATCCTAACTTAAATTAATCTATACTATTACTCTGTCTGTCACGTTTTCACGGCTGAACTGCTGAACCGATTTTGATGAATTTTGGTTTAGAAACAGATGCGACCTTGGAGAAGGACATAGGCTATTGTTAATCCCGATATTTCTACAGGATTAGCAGATATCTATATCTAATATATAAAATTTCCATGTCACAGTGTTAGTTAGTTTCACTAAGCCTTTTCCGCACTTAGCCTCACAATTGGGCCATTGTACGTGATTTCTTAGAGGGCTTAAAGACGCCACGGGAGCCTACCCCGTATTGGCGAATATCCCATGCCTTCGGACCGTGGTTTATCCTAGGACATGTTGGTTTCCTCACGATGTTTTCCTTCACCGTAAGAGCGATGTTATTAAGATCGCGCACTTAAATTTTTCTTAAAGAAAAAGACATTGGTGCGCGGTCGGCCTGGATTCGAAACCACGACCTTCGGAATGAAAGTCGCGGTATCTACCACTAGACCAACACCGCTCTCAAACATGTCACAGTGTTAGTTACCGTACTCCTCCGAAACGGCTTGACCGATTTTTATATAATTTTATTTTCGTATTCAGTAGGTCTGAGAATCGGCTACTATCTATAATTTATAAGGCAAAACAACGTTTGCCGGGTCATGTATCTATATATAAGAAAGTTGTGTTAGTAACACTATTATAAATCAAGACCGGCTGAACCGATTTGGCTGAAAATCGGTGGGGAGGTAGCTTAGAACCAGGAGACGGACATAGAATATTTTATATACTCCAAGGCGAAACAAAGTTCGCCGGGTCAGCTAGTATTCTATGATATTTACCTTGATACAAATAACCCCTCCGGGGCCACCTTCAACGAACTGCTTCAGAAAGAGTCTGTTCTTATCCCTTGAGTAGACTCCCTTGCGTCGACGCACACGGTCAAATGGAACTGTTCCGATCTGGCCCGTGGCTTCCGGGTTGTTCTCGTCAAACTGTTCTACCTCATAGCAGTACGATGTCGCAGGGATCATTGTTTTGCTGTTGAAATATGGTAAAGATGTTTTATTGTACTTAGAATTTACTTGTATTTTTTATCTATATTTCTAAGGCTAATTTTTCAATCTCTAGTCTAGATAATAGTTATATTTGTTGAATAAAATTTACATCACTGAATAAAAACGTCACTATATTTTTTAGGGAAATCAAACATTTTTTTTTTATGGTGTCTAAATATATTAGTGTTCAATTTTATGCAACAGATATCTTTTATTTGGAGATTGAAAAATCAGCCCTTAGATCAAAATATGGAACTATCCCTAAATGTTTATTATTTGTTATGTATAAATAAGAGGATTATTTGTGTCTAGGCTTGTAATATAGGTACATAATATTATAATATTAGTACTTTATTCTATTTACATACTAATTAGATTGTAAAAAAAGTGTAAGTATTAGAAAAATCTGTTAAGGAAGTAGGTACCTATTAACTTACATACAAGAGACACAGGGTTGTCCAAGAATTGATTTTACCTTTTGTCCACTACATAAACCAATAGGATATAATCTATACTAATATTATAAAGAGGTAACGTTGGTAACATGTATGTATGTATGTATATTGGGGGTAATCTCCGAAACTACTGGACCGATTTCAAAAATTCTTTCACCATTATAATACAAATAATTCTGTGAACATCACACAGCCCCATCTAGCCCCATGGTAAGCTACAAAGCTTGTGTTATGGTCAATAGACAACAGAAACTTTATATTAATTTTCATAAGTTTTGGATAGTTGATAATAAGAAGTAGAAACTACTTATACGTAATAGGTACGTACCTGCCAGGTGGTTGCTTCTGTGCAGTGACAGTCAATATGTGTGACTCTCTGTAGATTTCTCCTTCCAAACACACCTCCACAGTTTCCCCAACAAAGTATCTGTCTCTCACAAAGTTGAAGATATCTTCAGACATCTCAGCAAAGGAACACCGCTTGGTTCGCTGTGCCAAGTACAATATTGGTATCCGCAGTTCCATTGGAAAGTCCCTCAGCAACTTCTTAGCAGCTTTCTCGCTCTGTAGCGCCTCTGAGTACGTCAGGTTGTTCTTCCCCGTCATCTCACATGACCAAACCATGGAGTTAACCAGTATAATCCGTTCGCAGTATTCTCTAAAAAGAAATACGGAAAAAAACATAACAAAAACCATGACGCGGGTGGCGGAAACCGCGGCACGCATGTAGCGTAATGCGACCTAACGCGCTAACAATGCCAACGTTCTCATACAATAGATAAAAACGAGTTCGCGCAATATTTACCCGAAAGTTGGCGGTTAAAAACATAACAACATTACTCACTCATAATCTTTGAATATCTCGTCAGTGATCTCGCAGTGGAAGACCTCGTCATCGTCCCGAAGGTAGCCCGACGCCGCCGATTTTTCGAAGGCTTTCCTTTTCAACAGAGGCATGTTGGGAGCTCGCGGTTCACTCCGATGAGAAAGATCTTCTTCCCGGCGATTTAAAATAAACACTGACAATGTATATCACTTAACTTCACACAGCGCATTGATAACTGTATTCTATTGATTATCACATGGGTACTATTATGCTTTTTACAATTATTTTTGAATGAAATTATTGCGTGGTTTCAGTTGACAAGCCAAAAAACGGCGCGCTGCGAGCTTCTTGCTCGTTACGCCAGAAACATATGAATGGGGATGGAATCTCTTCCCAATCTACTGTTTTGGTAGATTTTCGTCTGCAAACTTGACTGTCACTTTGAATCTTAAATGGTAACCTCATCAAAGAAAGAAATATTAAATAGTGATTTAATTAAAATTTAATACTCAAATTTGGGATTTATTTTTGATGACAATATAATATGACCAAATTAATGTTAAATAAAAATATATTTAATCCTTTTTTTGGGAATGAAATAAAGATATGGTAGATATTAATTTCGAAGTGAGCAACTCAAGTGTAAAGCTGCGTTCAAAGTTTTTTTTTTAAGTCTTCAAGAGCGAACGCAGTATAATGAGTTGTCAAAATTGTCAGACAGTTGTTTTGAGGTTATGTAGATGTTTTTGTTAATTACAAACAAATATCTTTACTAAAATAAGTGTAATTCAGTTTAAAATAGGTGTGGTAAAATTTATTCAAGATGCCGAAGGAACAATATCGTGAGACTTACGTTGGGAGAAAAATGTAAGTTTGGGTTATGTTTATATCTTCATAAAACTTTGGTATCACATTTAGATTACTTAAAATGCTGTAATTAAATCACACATGTTGTTTTTAGGTATATCAGCACTATATTACACCTGTAAACTCTCATTCCGAATCGATCTTAGGTCAGTAAACTTAAAATTTTGAAGTTAATATTAATATTTTTGTTTCCCAGATCCCACGTAACTTTCAATGTAGATAGCGCGTCTGCCATCCAGCAGGCGGCTCATATCCAGGTGATAACAAAGAACCTGTATGCTCAAGATGGACAGAGAGTGCCGGCAGCTTATGGGGTGCTTGATAGAAGAATGGTAAACACCTCATATATAAAAAAGTATAATATTTCTAGAAACAAATGTTCATGTGGTATGTGGTATGACTAATTTACAAAAACTGCACATCTTAAAGCTACTTTCAGGCAAAACCTTTTATGACAGAATATGGGTGGATCAATATCAAAAGTGTTAAAACAGGTCCAATGTTTATACCATGTCTAATATTACTAAAATGTACTGTTAACTTTCCAGGGCACAAATCAGAAGGATGCCAACTGTGAGACCTGTGGACTGGGCTTGGCGGAGTGTGTGGGTCACTATGGGTACATCGAGCTGGCTCTGCCCGTGTTTCACGTTGGGTACTTCCGCTCCATTATAACTATTCTGCAGACTATTTGTAAGGTAAAGAAAGATCACAATCAATTAGGAGGAACACTAACTTTTTATCCCGGCAGAGGGTGCGAGTCGATTAATCTTAGGTTTGAATTAAGAACTGTCAAACATGTGTTTTTTACAACTCTCGGCGCCAAATTGGCCATATCGGTCTGAGACCAAAAGAATAAAGAAAAAACTCGGCGTTTCCATTGGTGGAGGACCATCGTCGAAAAAAAAAAAAGATCATCGGATGCCAGCACCTCTGCAAACAGCTTTGCGCGTGGCACCCTATTCTGCATGTTATCGTAATTTTAGATGTGTTTTCTTCTTAACTTGCCTTACTATTAATTCTTAAACTGCCTTGAAGATTGGTGGTATGACCAGTCTACTTCTTAGCTGTTTCCAATGTATATTTGTTGGGTAGGACAATAAAACTATTTATTTGTCTATTTTTAATGGCATCACTGTACATTCAATGAAACATCTCAAACTCGACATGACCTCTAATTTAATTTTGTTCTGCAGGAATGTGCAAAAGTGATGTTGCCTGATGCCTTGAAAAAGTCCTATCGACGTAAATTCCTGAACCCTGAACTGATGTACTTGCACAAAAAGAACTTCCGAGCCGCGGTATTGAAAAAAGCCAAAACTTGCACTAAATGTCCTTCCTGTGATGCTCTCAATGGTGTGGTAAAGAAGAGTCCTGCTGGGATCTTGAAGGTATGATAAAACAGACTTGAATTGTACACTGCAAGCATTACAGAAGTTTAAATAAAGCGTCTATTACATTTGGCTTTAGCTTGCTTTTTCTTAACTCTTTGCAGATCGCTCTCAAGCCACTTGCCCTCAATTTCCTGACATTTTAATCATTTTTAGGCACATTGTAGTTTTAGGACTTTTTAACAAATCGCTATATAGATCGATTTTTATTGAAAGAAAGAAAGAACAAATTTATTGATGGTTAACTTCTATAGAATTTAACTGAGCTGTTTCCACAAAGTTCTAAAACTACTTCAAAATAAAGTGAAACCTTGCCTGTGGATTAATCAACTATAAAGTAGACAGTCTTTAAAAACCGTGAGAAACTCAGAAGTCTTCCAGCAAATTTCTGTAATGTAACACGGTCCTATAATTGTTGACACAATTAATTTATTTATTTATTATTTATTTTATTTATTTATTATTTATTTCATTTATTTATATGTGAGAATAATAACGCAATATGTTCCTTGTACACAGATTATACACGACAAATACCGTAATAAGAAGCCAACAGATGCCATCGTGAAGCGAGTACTTAAAGACTTCCATGACGCGAAGGAGAGCAACAAAGAACTGGCAACGATGCTGAACAGTAGACTTGTTATTGAACTAAGTCCTTTGGAGGTAAGACCATGATCACAATTCAATTATTTCACAATAAAATTACATATCTATACTAATACTAGCTGACCCGGCAAACGTTGTTTTGCCTTATAAATTATAGATAGTAGCCGATTCTCAGACCTACTGAATACGTATACAAAATCTCATAAAAATTGATCAAGCCGTTTCGGAGGAGTACGGTAACTAACACTGTGACATGGAAATTTTATATATTAGATTACAAAGCTAAAGAGTTTGTTTGAACACGCTAATCTCAGGTACCCCTGGTCCGATTTGAAAATTTTTTTCAGTGTTGGATGGTCCATTTATGGAGGAAGGATATAGGCCACTTTTGATCCCAATATTCCTACAGGATCTGGAATTACGCGGGTGAAACCCCGGGACGCAGCTAGTGTATGTGTATTTGCAAAAAAGTATTGAATGTACTATTTCCATTGTGTAGCTAGGACAGTACTTACAAGACTAGTTGCTAAGTTTGGGGCTAAATTAAGCTGTATGCAATGTCTTGCAATATTAATATTTTTATTATCATCTTTCCAGGTACTAAATCTGTTCCGACGGATACCTGATGAGGATATTCCTCTGCTGGGTATGAATGTGAAGCAGACGAGGCCTGAAGACTTGATACTGACTCGACTGCCTGTCCCGCCGCTTTGTATCAGACCCAGTGTTATATCGGAAATAAAGGCTGGCACGTAAGTTCTTAAGAAATACGAGAGTTGAGCTCTGTTTTGTTAGGTGTACTTACAGTGTGGATTTAATCCACTCCTGAGTCCTGTGGAGAGCTGAGAGTTGAAATTGTCGACTCGGTTGCCTGTTTGAAGGGGTCATAAGCCACTCGTCCGCATTTTTAACATCTAGAAATCGAGACCTTAAGACCTGAAGATCTTCAGGCGTTCTCCCCAGAGAGCGGCCTTAAGATCGGTGTGAAATTCACACACTCTTTCCATTCGACCTTTAAATGTTTATGGTTCCCACTCATCCTCTGATCTATTATTTGTTTTAAAATCATTCATTTTTCAGCCCATTACTACTGACCAAACTAGTATGGCCATCTGGATAGTCCTTGTGGCCAGACTATCTAAAGTGAACACAGAGATGTATTTCTCTTTACCTATATTTCTACCATAGCATTATATATTTCAATGTAAAGTAAACCTCAGTTTTGCAATAACAGTCCACTCACATATACAAACCTATTGCCTCAGGAACGAAGACGATCTGACAATGAAGCAGTCTGAGATCCTCCTGATCAACGACGTGATAGCGCGGCACATCGCCAGCGGCGGCAAGAGTGAGCTGGTGCAAGAAGACTGGGACTACCTCCAGCTGCATGCCGCGCTCTATATCAACAGCGAGATGTCGGGGATTCCACTCTCTATGCAGGTAAGAAAGCGCGGCACATCGCCAGCGGCGGCAAGAGTGAGCTGGTGTACCGCAAGTTCAAGTACTACCCAGGTCGTCCGTTAAAGTGTGGAATTTTGCACAGCGGCACAGCAAGTTATAGTAATAAATGTACCATATCTGTTAATCCTAGACCTGATTTATCTAAATACGGAGTATGATAGGAATTGGTTCGGTAGTTTTAGCGTGAAGAATTACCCCCTTAACTAATGCGGCACATCGCCGCGTTAGTTAAGGGCGTAAATAAACAAACTTTTATGTAACGTTTTTCTTGGTCTGTTAACCTTGAAACTTTATGTAACAGTAAAAGACAAACGTTTCTTAAAGTTAGTCACCGTTTATAAGTAAAGGGATTATTGTTTAGATTATTATATTCATTTGCTATATTGTTTCCAGCCTAAGAAACCAGGTCGAGGTCTGGTTCAACGTCTGAAAGGCAAACAGGGCAGGTTCCGAGGTAACCTCTCCGGGAAACGAGTCGATTTCTCCAGCAGAACGGTCATCTCGCCTGATCCTAACTTGCAAATTCAAGAGGTAAGATCCTTGTACCCGCTCTGTGTAATTCTTCTGGCTATATTATGCAGTTTCCTTGTGTTAATTTTGACGCTATGCCATAGGAGTCATTCCTTTTTGACACGCTTTTCAGAATAATTATAATAATAATTGAAAATAATTTCTTTAGTTTGTTTGTGTCCAAACTAAATAAAGAAGAGAAAGAAAGAAATACGTTTATTGCTTAAAAATAAACATCTTTACTTGATACCTTACTATCCTTACTGTTCTTCCATGTTCTTTTTACTTTCCATCCATCGGTTTCCCTAACAAAAGGCGAAAGCTTGAGTAAATCTATAGTTAAGTTCCTAATGGTCTTTATACCCGATTTGTCCATTACTAAGCCAATAATTTAGCAGAATAACCGATTTTACAACCAAAGATATTGTGTGTACGAACAGGTAGGCGTCCCAGTTCACGTGGCCAAAATCCTGACGTACCCGGAGCGCGTGTTCCCGGCGAACCTAGCGTGGCTGCGGCAGCTGATCATCCACGGCCCGGACCAGCATCCTGGAGCCAACTACGTGCAGCAACGCGGGCTCAAGCACAAGAAGTACCTCAAGTACGGGAACAGAGAGAAGATCGCTCAAGAACTTAAGGTAATCCAGGAATCTGTCTCTGCCATTTATTACAGGATAGGGCAATGGTGTCTCTTTGTATTGGACCCTAAGATTTACGGGTTGGAGTTAAGCCAAGGTTAGGCTCGCAACAGTCAAGGTGTACTTCGGTTTGCTACCCGACGTATACCTTGGCTGGATCAGCGAAGCCAAGAAGGACTCGCAACAGCCAAGGTTGCCTAAAGCTGGTGAAGAAGCCTAAGATTTACTACGGGTAGCAGATCAGCCAAGATATAATCCGCAACAGCCAAGTGGCTTGAAGCTGGCAACCGAGTGATTGTCTGTGGTGTTGGTGGAACTAATCGACCCGTAAGTTGGAGAGACATTAAATCCAGGAATGTTGGAATTGACGCACGTCTTCATACTTTTCCGTTACTAGATCAACATTTTGAACACTATTTGTGAAATTAAAAAGGGACTTTGTTGTTGTCGCAGTGTGGTGACATAGTGGAGCGCCATCTAGTGGACGGCGACGTAGTACTCTTCAACCGACAACCCTCGCTGCACAAGCTGTCCATCATGTGTCATCGAGCGAAGGTGCAGCCCCAACGGACGTTCAGGTAACTTGGGGATAGATGGCGTGCTATGCAATGTCGTATGGTTGTCACTAAATGGTAAACGACGATTTTATTTGACCTCTTCAGACGTGACTTGCTGGTCACGACAGAAGATGCAGTAAAGTTTTGACCCTTCGTTGTAAGTGGGTATCTGTCTACGTGCTAAATTCTACTCCAGTTGGTGAATGGTGACGATGCGCGGCCGAAGCCTAATGATTACTTCTTTCGCACCAGTTAAGCAAAAAATAGACAAAAGGCATTTCATAGGTAAAAAAATCTCAACTTTATTAGATACTGTATATTTATTCAGGTTCAACGAATGCGTGTGCACTCCATACAACGCCGACTTTGACGGCGACGAGATGAACATGCATCTGCCGCAGACTGAAGAGGCTAGAGCAGAAGCTCTTATACTGATGGGGGTAAGTTGACTCGTTTGTCCTAGAGACTACGCTGGATTTAGCAGTTCCTTGTAGTTCCCCGTCGTCGTTAGAGCACTGCTTCAAACGTGACCAGTAATATGGTATTACAGTAACCTTAATCCAGCACTTGCTTTGTTCTAAGTTTATATTTCAACCCAGTCTAATGCTGACTTGTCAAGTCAGTCCTGTCAGATAGACTAGTACCCTGACATTCCAGTTAGTAGCATGGAATAATTTATTCATCCCATGCTATCCCCTAGCGTCGTATCCCCTGTCGATGCAACCTATCTTTCTCCTAATATCGCTTCGTCTTCCAGAACAAATCGAACCTAGTAACACCCAGAAACGGCGAGCTCCTCATAGCTGCCACCCAAGACTTCATCACGGGAGGCTACCTCCTGACCCAACGCGACACATTCCTAACGCGCGGCCAGGCTCAGCAGTTGGCAGCTTGTTTGCTGGCTGGGCCCGACGCTGCCGCTGCTGTGCACCTTCCGCCTCCAGCTCTGCTAAAGCCGAGGTTGCTGTGGACAGGGAAGCAGATCTTCAGGTAAGAGATATAGTTTTCAACTTTTGCGGTCATATGAAAAAAATCATCACTGGTTACAAATCCGGGATCATTCAATATGAAATTCTGCACCTGCGATGTTAAAACCATTGCTGTGCCAATTTTGAAGAACTACGCTTGGTACAGCAAAGGTGAATAGGGAAAGTATATAGGGTGCTTTTGATCCAATTTCTGTACTAACGCTGAAGAAATCGCCAGGTACTGCTAAACTACTGTCAAAAAAGTAACAACAACAGCTCTGGATCATCCATGACCTTAAAGTTAAACCAAATGTTTGTTTTCTTCCAGTCTCATAATGAAGCCGAACAAGAAATGTGAAGTGAAAGCAAATTTGGAAACGAAAGGCAAAAACTACACGTCAAACAAGGATATGTGTGTCAACGATTCCTGTAAGTATCTCTCCCTGAGGTTTCCAGAAATGATCTTTTTTAGATGAGATAGATGGATATAACGCTTATTATGTACACCAAAATAACATCTATATATATGAAATTTAAAGTTTTGAATGATTGATTGATTGACTGAACCATATATCAGCGCAGAGCTCAAACCGCTGGTCCTAGAGACATTAAATTTGAAGAGGGTGTTCTTTATGGTGTGTATGTATCCACTAAAAAAGGGTTTTTGATAAATCCTGCAGGATCAGGGAAAGTGGGACTATAGGCGGCCTTACCGATAAAAGCGGTCTCTTCCAGACAACCTTGCATGAGCACCATTCTCCTCCATCAGCCGCCAACTTACCGGTGCCTTTGTTTTAGACGTAATAATCCGGAACTCGGAGCTGTTATGTGGCTCCATGGATAAAAGCACCCTCGGCTCCGGCACCAAGAACAACATATTCTACGTGCTGTTGAGGGATTGGGGAGAGGAGTACGCCGTTAGAGGGATGTGGAGGTAACTTAGGACACTACTCGCCATTTTTTACACACGACGGACCGTTTGACCACTATCTCACCTGATGGTAAGTGATGAAATGGTCATTGGTCAAGGTGAAGAACGCTCACCTAGAAGATAGGATTATACATACATGCAATCATGATTTACTGATGATGCCAAGACCACTTATTCAAAACCGCCATACATCAAAATAGTAGAATATCAAAAAAGGACAGACGTACAAATAAAAGAGAATATAGATAGTTATTTTCAGACTGTCTTTCGTGTTTTGACACCCCACAATTAGCGATTATGAAAATCTGAATGTGGTTCTTCTTTTCGTGAAGTGGCTCACCTAATTTGACCTACCGACTGCAATCGGAGATAAAAACCGGGACCACCTGTTAATCGTGCCTTCCAAAGCACAAATTTGGCCATCGATTTTGGATGCTGATCGAGTTCTATAACCTAGGTTAGCCCGAATGACGTCCTACTACATGATGAACCGAGGCTTCAGTTTCGGTATCATCGACGTCACTCCAGGCAAGAAGCTCATCGAAGCCAAGAACAAGCTCCTCGAGAGCGGATACTCCAAGTGTGACGGATACATCCTGGAGATGGAGAAAGGCACGCTGCAGTGCCAGCCAGGCTGCACCATGGAGGAAACCTTGGAGGCTGTCATGTTGAGCGAACTTAGCAGTATCAGGTACGTGTGGGGTGGAGTTTAGAAATCTTATGAAGGGCGATATAGAATGAACTTTTAACCTGGGTGGAAAACTTTGAAAACGAATTAGAAGTGTCCTTCCTTGGAAGGGTAGTTTAGTTACTTCAGTTTCTCTGGGCATTTTCCGAACTTAGTCTATAATTTGGGGCAATGGTCTATTTTAACTCTTATGAATGACTTTTTGAGCTTGTCCCTCTTTCATCACTTGTGTAATTTCATTACAGAGAGTTGGCAGCGAAAGCGTGTTTTAGAGAACTACATCCAACTAACGCCCCGCTCATTATGGCACAGAGCGGATCTAAAGGTGACACGTTATTACTTGAAAAACCCAGTTGCCTAGTTACCTAAAATGTAATACTTAATTGAATTATTGCTGTGTTTCAGGTTCAAACATCAATATATCTCAGATGATAGCATGCGTGGGTCAACAAGCTCTCAATGGGAAGCGAGTTCCGAACGGATTTGAGGATCGATCTTTGCCACATTTCGAGAGACATTGTAAGCACATTTTTTATTCATTGCTTTTTAGTATCAGTGTTTATTTGAACCCTTTTAATTTAAAGTTTTGCTGTCCAGAAGTCGACTATTGCTATTGTAGCAGAAATAGCGTCCAGGTCTTTCAGTGTTCAGGATCTGGGTTTCAAGTCTGGTAGTTAAATGTGTCGAATATGACAATTACTATTCTCTCGACATTCTATTGAGACTTGTGAGACGATTGTGAGAGCAGACTTGGGACATTGTATCCTACGGTCATGCTAGGGTGCAAACATATTCTCGAGCTCTTTCGTGCTTCAGAAGGCACGTTAAACAGTTGGTCCCGGTTGGTATATCCGATAGCAGTATTGAGTTCAAGTTAGACGCCTTAAGGCGATCTGAAAACTCTAACACTAGATAAGCCACACAACTGCACGAATAAAGTGCAATGGGTACTAGGGCAAGTACTATTTCGAATGTTGGAGCTCCACTATTGCTCTGGCACGACAATGAAATTACACCTATTGGCTCATGATTTGTCTGCAACGGTCTACTTGAGTCCAGAGCCGAATAAGTGACGTAACGTAGTTTATGCTGGCTTAAGCTTATGATGATGAAATATGTATGTTGTCTTTAGCCAAGATCCCAGCGGCGCGTGGCTTCGTTGAAAACAGTTTCTACACCGGTCTGACTCCGACGGAGTTCTTCTTCCACACGATGGGCGGACGGGAGGGACTGGTAGATACCGCCGTGAAGACGGCGGAGACTGGTTACCTGCAGCGGAGGCTTGTCAAGGTAAGGGTTCTATGGGAACAACTCCAGGGTCTGACTCTGACGGAGTTTTTCTTCCACACGATGAGCGGACGGAAGGGACTGGTAGATACCGCCGTGAAGACGGCGGAGACTGGTTACCTGCAGCGGAGGCTTGTCAAGGTAAGGGTTCTATGGGAACAACTCCAGGGTCTGACTCTGACGGAGTTTTTCTTCCACACGATGAGCGGACGGGAGGGACTGGTAGATACCGCCGTGAAAACGGCGGAAACTGGTTACCTGCAGCGGAGGCTTGTCAAGGTAAGGGTTCTATGGGAACAACTCCAGGGTCTGACTCTGACGGAGTTTTTCTTCCACACGATGAGCGGACGGGAGGGACTGGTAGATACCGCCGTGAAGACGGCGGAGACTGGTTACCTGCAGCGGAGGCTTGTCAAGGTAAGGGTTCTATGGGAACAACTCCAGGGTCTGACTCTGACGGAGTTTTTCTTCCACACGATGAGCGGACGGGAGGGACTGGTAGATACCGCCGTGAAGACGGCGGAGACTGGTTACCTGCAGCGGAGGCTTGTCAAGGTAAGGGTTCTATGGGAACAACTCCAGGGTCTGACTCTGACGGAGTTTTTCTTCCACACGATGAGCGGACGGAAGGGACTGGTAGATACCGCCGTGAAGACGGCGGAGACTGGTTACCTGCAGCGGAGGCTTGTCAAGGTAAGGGTTCTATGGGAACAACTCCAGGGTCTGACTCTGACGGAGTTTTTCTTCCACACGATGAGCGGACGGGAGGGACTGGTAGATACCGCCGTGAAGACGGCCGAGACCGGCTACCTGCAGCGGAGGCTGGTCAAGGTAAGGGTTCTATGAGAACAGCTCCAGGTACTGACTCCGGCGGATTTTTTATTCCACATCAGTAATGATACTTATTCCTGACGGGAATTCAACCCACAACCTTCTGCATTGCAGCCGGATTTTCATCCGATACGCTACCGAGGTTACCAAAAATTACCATAGCTTGTGAATGACGTGCAGTTACTTCAGCCCCTGCAACAACTGAACTACATTATATATTGTTATAGCGTCCCCAACTGTAACCAACATTTAAGCATAAATGGAGAGGTCCGCTGTACCTCCACTCCCAGGAGTTACCATCCGGGATCAGTTATAAACTGATTGTGTCCCCGAACGCTAGTGTGTTCGGTTCGGCAGTTACTTGGACAATAGGACTAATTAAAGTATTATATTCGTATTCTCCAGTCCCTAGAAGACCTGGTCCTCCAGTACGACATGACAGTCCGCAACGCGACGGGCGAGGTGGTGCAGTTCCGCTACGGCAGCGACAGCCTGGACCCCGCGCACATGGAGGGCAAGGACCGGCCCGTCGACCTGGCCAGGGTGCTGGGCCACGTCCGCGCCTCCAGCCCTTCAGGGTACGTCACACTTGTTACATGCTCCAGTCTCTAGGACTCCAGGGTCTGCAGTATGATATGACAGTTCCGCTACGGCAGCGACAGCCTGGACCTTCGGTTCTTCAGGGTACGTCACACTTGTTACATGCTCCAGTCTCTAGGAGACCTGATCCTGCAGTGTGATATGACAGTTCCGCCACGGCAGCGACAGCCTGGACCTTCAGCCCTTCAGGGTACGTCACACTTGTTACATGCTCCAGTCTCTAGGAGACCTGATCCTGCAGTGTGATATGACAGTTCCGCTACGGCAGCGACAGCCTGGACCTTCAGCCCTTCAGGGTACGTCACACTTGTTACATGCTCCAGTCTCTAGGAGACCTGATCCTGCAGTGTGATATGACAGTTCCGCTACGGCAGCGACAGCCTGGACCTTCAGCCCTTCAGGGTACGTCACACTTGTTACATGCTCCAGTCTCTAGGAGACCTGATCCTGCAGTGTGATATGACAGTTCCGCTACGGCAGCGACAGCCTGGACCTTCAGCCCTTCAGGGTACGTCACACTTGTTACATGCTCCAGTCTCTAGGAGACCTGATCCTGCAGTGTGATATGACAGTTCCGCTACGGCAGCGACAGCCTGGACCTTCAGCCCTTCAGGGTACGTCACACTTGTTACATGCTCCAGTCTCTAGGAGACCTGATCCTGCAGTGTGATATGACAGTTCCGCTACGGCAGCGACAGCCTGGACCTTCAGCCCTTCAGGGTACGTCACACTTGTTACATGCTCCAGTCTCTAGGAGACCTGATCCTGCAGTGTGATATGACAGTTCCGCTACGGCAGCGACAGCCTGGACCTTCAGCCCTTCAGGGTACGTCACACTTGTTACATGCTCCAGTCTCTAGGACTCCGGGGTCTGCTCCAGTTTAGAGAACATGAGGTAGTAAGTTCAAGCTCCCACCGTCAGGCCGTTTACGTCCCCACTGGAAGCATTAAATTTTGGAGAAAAATATTTTCCTTTTTCTCTCAGACTCCACTGCCCCTCTCTCTGTCATGTCTGTCTGTCACCTGACTGTATCTCATGAACTGTGATAGCTGGACATTTGTAATTTTCACAGAAGAGGAATTTCTGGGAAAATTTGTGTGTGAAAATACTAAAACAGAATAAAATAACTATTTAAGTGGTGGTATACAACAAACGTGAGTTTTTACAAGCTTTTATTAATATTAACCCGGCTTGGTGAAGCGTAGCGACGGAGTTCAGTTAATTACATCTCTTTTACAACCTTTCAGAAACAACTTTTCACTGTAAATTAATTTGTTATGTTTATCATCAGCAATGACGAGTCGCTGGACGCTGACGGCATCATGTTGGCGGCCAAAGAAACCCTCGCTCTTGACGACTTCAAGTCATGTACGGAGGAATTCAAAAAGGAAATACTGTGAGTATAAATATGTATTAAACTTATCTACCTAGTAGGTTTGTCTTACAAAAAAAATTACAAGGAGAAATGCATCATCAAAATGGTCCCGTATTGCACAATGGTTAGCGCACTCGCCTGGCCAGTGAGGGCACAGGTTCGAATCATGGCACGGCAGGATTTTGTGATGCCGTTATTCTTGTAAAATATTTCTAGAATGCCTTAAGCAATAAATATAAGAAATATTATATTTGCCTTTGTTGAACTTCTAATAATGACAGATGTATGAAAAGGAGAGCTTTAGTACAATTACTAGCTGTGTGCCGCAGTTTTCACCGCGTATGTCCCGATCCCGAAAACCTCAATGATTTTTTGAAATGGGTTCAGTAGTTTCGGAGCCTATTCATCACAAACAAACAACTAAAAATTTCCTCTTTATAGTATTAGTATAAATCAGCATTGCGAACAATACCAATATTTTCTTTTCCCCAGTACATTTCTCCGCGAGAGTTTTGCGCACTCGAAATTCCTTAAACACTTGGAGCGTATAACTCTATGTCAAGTGGTGAAGTTTGTTCGCGTCTGTCACCACAAGTACCAGCGTGCTATCATCGAGCCGGGGACGGCGGTCGGCGCGCTGGCCGCTCAGGTAACGTGCTACATGTTAGACCACACATTACAAAGAACATACCCTCCAAATTCCATGTTTCTATGGTTCCTATGGTCTGGGTGTTTCTTTATATGCTATGCACATGTATTTACAAAAGAAAAATAAATATAAGTATCATATCCGTTGTCTAGTCACCGTACCACAAGCTTAGTAGCTTACCACGGGGGTCTAAATGGCGCTGTGAGTTGTTCACAGAATCTTTTTTTTATTTCCATAAATCCTGCAGACCAATAAAGATTTAGATACAATCCAGGACAGAAGTGCCTGGTGCAAATTAATTAGGGGAGTCGACCAAACGTTAAGTGGGGAAAGGAAAAGACAAAGAAAAAGAGAAACCCTGCATAACCTAGCCTAACCAGAAATAAACTCATTTTTCGGTTTTAATCGCGTCGTGTTTATTACTTTTTCAAGTTTCTCAGGTCCCTTTTTTAGGATTGACTGAAGACAGGACCAATAAGATAAGGAAAAAAATGAGTTTTATTTCTATCCAACATCGCGAAAACAAAGAAAAATCTATACTAACCTAGTGCAGTTGCAGTGGTAGCGCACTCGCCCGGCAAGCGAGGGGCACAAGTTCAAATCCTGGGAGAAATTTTGATGATGTATTTCTCCCTGAAAAATATTTCCAGTATACTAACCTAACCACCTTTTCTCCCCCCATAGAGTATAGGCGAACCCGGTACCCAAATGACGCTAAAAACGTTCCACTTCGCCGGAGTAGCGTCTATGAACATAACCCAGGGGGTGCCTCGCGTGAAGGAGATCATCAACGCCTCCAAGGTCATCTCCACTCCCATCATCACGGCCGAGCTGGTCCATCCTCACGACCAGGAGTTCGCCAGGAGAGTCAAGGGGAGGTTAGAGAAGACTACGCTGGGGGAGGTGAGGGATTCATAATAACACATTTGAAATTAAACTCATTTTCGGTTTTAATCGCGTGGTGTTTATTACTTTAACATTGTTTCAACGCTCAACCACAGAAAACATAAATAGTGGCTTAACGTCAATGTCAATCCTAAAGAAGGGATTTGTAATCTCGGAATATTGAGCATTGAAATAATGCTAAAAGTAATAAACCACGCGATTAAAACCGAAAAATGAGTTTAATTTCGGTGATCTACAAGTTTGAAGTTCATTATGTACGCGCAAACGCGAAACTAGAATTATATAAAAAGTCATTTTATAGGGTTTCGCACCCAAACGGTAAAACGGAACCCTATACTCTACTGTCAGTCTGTCTAGTCACCAGACTGTATACTTATTAGAGATGGGCCGACTAGGGGTTCTGCCGACTAGCAGACTAGCCGACTAGTCGGTTCTAAAATTGCCGACTAGTCGGCAATGCAGATCATTATAACTCCGAGATATTTTGGTTAATCGTGATCACTCGGCGATTGTTGCTATTTTTGGATAAGTTTGCACTTCGAAAGCTGTAGCGAAACTTCCAAAAAATGGATGAAATAAAAATAAAAGTTGGAAAAAAAAATGGAGCAAAGGCATAGTTATGACACTTTAGATGTTTAGATGATGTATGTAAGCTATGACGTGTTTTGTTTACGTTTTTCTGACTACCCACCTTCTAAACTGTACTACTTATTAAATAAATATTGGTTTTATTGTATAATCGGTAGTTGACGACTAGTCGGCATAATTTGCCGACTAGTCGGCACCTGCCGACTAGTCGGTTGAACTGCCGACTAGTCGGCTTTCCCGACTAGTCGGCGACTAGTCGGCCACTAGTCGGCCCATCTCTAATACTTATATTTTTTTATTATGGTCCTTCGAGCCGGATTATACCGCGACATATTTTGTCTAGATAACGACGTACATCGACGAGGTGTACCTGCCACAGGAATGTTTCCTCCTCATCCGACTTGATGCCGAGAGGATCCGTCTGCTCAGTCTGGAAGTTAACGTCGACTCTATCGTCTACTCGTGAGTATTATTGTTCGAATAGTATTTCTATTTAATTACAAGCTAACTTAAGAACGCGGCGACTGTTACCATTTCCATACAAACTGTCTGCGCTAATAGCCATGGACATAGGTGATCTATTTTGCAATAAGTAGACCCAATTCGTTTACAGAGCGATGTTTTATTTAATTAAAAGACGTATACAAAATAATAATGATGTGGCCTACTACGCCATTAGAAAAGTACAAAGTTCATATTTAAAAATAGAACGAAGGTATAAAATTATTAACAATAAAAACTGTAGGTAGATTCAAGCACTTCTAACTCCTATTGATTAGTGAGTCAATGACGTCACAAGATCTCGATTCCTTATTTGAATTTGATATTAGGAATCCATCAGGCTCCAACATATTGCGCCCCGTTGAAAGACTCTGCTTTCAACAAACTATTCTTCTTGCTTTGGTAGAGGGCAGAGACGAACGAGAGCACGTCGAATTGTACCCGAAGAAGTAGTCAAATCTGCTACTCGGGAGATGCCATCACGTCCTGGGTATAGCTTGGTAACTCGTCCAAGGCGCCAGCATAGTGGGGGAACGGAATCTTCTTTTATCAAAGCCAGATCGCCCACATGTAGAGAAGAATGGTCCGTAGTCCATTTCTGTCGTTGCTGGAGTTCGCAAATATATTCACGTTGCCATCTTGACCAAAAATGTTGTCGAAGTTGCTCCAGCTTCTTATATCTTTGCAGATTATTTAAGTTGACGTCTTCCAGCGCAGGAGACGGTATTGACGTTAACGACCGACCAATAATAAAATGTCCCGGGGTAAGGGAAAGAAAATCGTTAGGATTGGAAGACATGGGATATAAGGGTCGGCTATTTAATATTGCTTCCACCTGTGTGAATAATGTTTGTAATTCTTCAAATGTTAAATGACTGTTACCGATAACTCTTTTAATATGAAATTTAGCGGATTTAATACCAGCTGATTCCCAAATTCCACCAAAGTGAGGAGTGTAACTTGGAATAAATTTGAAATTAATCCCTTCCTGAGCAGCAAAATCAGAAAGAGGAACATTGGCTTGTTTTAGGAACGATCCCAGTTCATTAGCAGCGCCAACGAAGTTTCTACCGTTGTCTGAGAATATTTCAGCTGGCTTGCCGCGACGCGAAATGAATCTTCGAAGTGCCAATAAATAATCATCCTTAGAAAGGCTGCTAACAGCCTCCAAATGCACACACTTGTATCGCATGCAAATAAAAAGACATAAATAACATTTAATTAATCTAGAGCCACGTCCTTTACGATTAAGTATGAGGAAAGGACCGGCATAGTCTACACCTACGGATAAAAATGGATAGTCAGGTGTAATACGCTGACTGGGTAAATTGCCCATCTTAGGACATAAAGTTTTGGCTTGAAAACGCCTACAAATGCCACAATTGTGTACGGTACGACGAGCTAGGTGTCGCCCGTTAATAGGCCAAATGGTCTCTCGTACAGTAGCCAACAATAGTTGAGGCCCTGCGTGTAATTGATGAACGTGTTCACGTTCAAAATAAAGTTTTGTAAAATGATGATTAGCATTAAGTAAAATAGGATGTTTTTTGTTATAGCTATAATTAGATGCATGAATTCTGCCACCAACTCGAATTAAATTATTGTCTATAAAAGGTGACAATGGAAGAAGCTTAGATTTATGATTTAACGCTTTATTTTGACTTAATAGATTATACTCTAATGGGAAAGATTGCTGCTGTGCTAGTCGACATAAATATAAAAAAGAATCATTTAGTTCGATAGTAGATAAAGTACCAGTACGCTTGTTAGCTGGGTTTCGTAAATTATATAAAAATCGTTTGACATAGGCAAATGCTCTATGTAATCTAGAAAATTGCGAAAAGTCCTCAAATTTAAAAAATGTTTCTGTGATAACTACTGCAGTGGATTTTATTTCAGGTAAATCTGAAATTTTATTATTTACTGGTAAGACAGGCCATTCGGACTCATCCTTAGTTAGAAAACTAGGACCATGCCACCAAAGATTAGAATTTAACAGCTGATTGGCATCAGCGCCCCTAGAAATTAAATCAGCTGGATTATCATGGGTAGGTACATACCTCCATGAAGACGCTTGCGTAGTTTCAACAATCTCACCTATACGATTTGCTACAAATGTTTTTAGGTTTCTGGGTGGAGTACGGATCCATGAAAGCACCACGCTGGAATCACACCAATGTACAATACGATTGGGTGGGTATCGAATCGATTCTAGAACGACTTTAGTTAGTCTGGCAGCAAGCAAAGCTGCTGATAATTCCAAGCGCGGAATCGTCATAGGTTTTATTGGTGAAACTTTAGACTTGGCACATAATAGGTTAACAGAAACTTGATTACTTATATTTATAGATTTTAAATAAATTGAAGAGCCAAGCCCGCATAAAGATGCATCGCTAAACGAATGAATTTCAATAACCACTGGATCGTCACACAATACCGTTCGAGGTATTTTAAAATCAATAATTTGAGGCAAACTAAAATAAAATTCGTCCCACGATTGCTTTATGTCGTGGGGAACAGGCTCGTCCCAATCGATGTGGAGTAGCCATAATTTTTGCAATAGCATTTTTGCTTGTATGATGAATGGACTCAATAGTCCCAAAGGGTCGAATATCTTAAAGGCGTTAGATAAAATTGAACGTTTAGTTACCTTGTCATTTGAAGACATAGAGGCAAGCTTAATGGGATAATGTAAATAATCATTAGTAGGATTCCATCCTATACCTAATGTGCTTGAAGACTCGCTTAGAATGAGTTTATCATTTTGATTTGTTTCATCAATTTCAATAAAGTTAGGTAGATTGCTTTTGTATTTTCTCAGTGGAAAGCATGCTGCGCTGAGAGCTTCAGAAATAGACTTCTGCGCCCTGCGTAATTCGGATTCACTATTGAACCCTGTAATTAAATCATCAACTAAAAAATCGTTTTGAATAATAGTTTTAATATAATCGTCTTTGCATTCTTCTCCGACCTGCCATAAACATCTAGTACTTAAGAAACTTGCACTAGAAGTACCGTACGTAACTGTTGCGAGTTCTAAAGTTTGAAGAGGTTGAGATTTGAGGTTTGACGACCTCTGTGGCGCGTCGTGCGAGAGCGCGACTGCAATGCAGGAGGTTGCGGGTTCGATTCCCGCCGGGTGCAAGTATTTATGCTTAAAAATAAATATTTGTGTCTGGTCTGGGTGTCCTTCTATGTATAATATGTATGTATTTACAAAAGAAAAATAAATATAAGTATTATATCCGTTGTCTAGTCACCGTAACACAAGCTTAGTCGCTTACCACGGGGCTAGATGGCGCTGTGTGTTGTTCACAGAATTTATTATTATTATTTTATTTATTATTATTATTCTTCATCCCTCCATAATATTAATTGCAGATTCCTGTCATCTGGATGGACAGACACACATCTGTACATTTTAGCTATATCACCAGTTAGTAAAAACTTATACTGTCTTGCTCTAATTAAGATAGAAAATAAAGAATTCTGAAGGTTGGGACCTACCATCAGGATATCATTTAAAGAATATCCGGAGGAGGACGGAGTCGAACCATCAAATACGACTCGAATTTTGCTAGATTCAGAATCTTCCTTGAACACAGCATGATGACACAGGAAATAATTAATAGATGGTTTAGGGTTTTTGCTAATTGATAGATGCCCTAAATCATAATATTCTCGAATGAATTGCGTATATTGACGCTTCAGGTCAGAATTTCTACGAAATCGTTTCTCTAGACTGAGAAATCTTTTCTCGGCTAGACTATAAGAGTCTCCTAGACAATCTAGAGTATCAAGCAAAGGTAATTTGACGCAAAAACGACCATCACTTAGACGTGTGGTATTATTTAAAAAATGTTCTTCGCACGCTTTCTCACATTGAGATAAAATTAATTTTTGTGGTACTTCCTCGACTTCCCAAAATTTTGTTAAAGTATTGTTTATTGTATTCTGTGTCATCGGCGACAAAATAGTAGAAGAAAACTCGTCCCATGATTTTTCTATATCATGGGGAATAGACGACGAAATATTACTAGCATAGGTGCTAGGTGTCATCGGCGACAAAGAAATAAAATTAGCATCGGCGCTGGGTGTCTTCGGCGACAAAGAAATAAAATTAGCATCGGCGCTAGGTGTCTTCGGCGACAAAGAAATAAAATTAGCATCGGCGCTAGGTGTCTTAGGCGACAAAATAAAATTAGCATCGGCGCTAGGTGTCTTCGGCGACAAAGAAATAAAATTAGCATCGGCGCTAGGTGTCTTCGGCGACAAAGAAATAAAATTAGCATCGGCGCTAGGTGTCTTCGGCGACAAAGAAATAAAATTAGCATCGGCGCTAGGTGTCTTCGGCGACGAAAAAATAAAATTAGAATACTTACATGAAACTTGTTTAGAAATGCTAGCATGAATGGGTCCGGCAATAAGCCAACCAAGCTTAGAATTAATTAATCTAGGTAACTTAGGCCCTAGTGATTTCTGATCAGAACCTAAAACTTCCCAAAATATGTCTGCACCAAGCAGTACATCCACCCTGGACGGTATGTGAAAGTTAGGATCAGCTAATTGAATAAAGTTAGGTATATGTATAGATTGTATATTAATAGGAGCTATCGGCAGCTCTCCTGTCAGTTCATCAAGCACTAGACAGGTAAGTATCGTATTGTATGAATTGCATCTAGAATTTAGCTTAATAGTACAGCTTTCAACTACATTATTATTTGAACAATTGCCTATGCCTATAATTTTTGTTGTATTTATTTTGTTTGTAGTTAATTGTAGTTTTTTTTCAGATAATTAGAAACGAAAGAAGTTTGACTGCCGCAATCAAGAAGAGCTCGCACTTTCTCAGTATAGCCGGTCACCGGATTCGACACCTCGATGATCGCTGTTGACAAGATAACTTGATTAGGTTCTTGCTTGGAGAAAGTAGCTATAGATTGGTCTACCGTTACAGGGTTTTGTACTTGTACATTAGAATTAAATATATGCATTTCAGTATTGTGCATTTTATAACATACCCTGCACGGTCCAAGACGGCACTTGGTAACATAATGACCTGGACGTAAACAATTAATGCATAGTTTATGCTCGCGTACGTACTTTAGTTTTTCTTGAAACGATTTATATTTAAATATAGGACATTCATACAGTCTGTGAGAGTCCTTGCAAATAGAACAAGTAGGTTTGTACATAACATTTTGATTGTTAGTTGTAGTAAAAGATTTGACATTAAAATTTCTAACTTGATTGTTATTAGTAGGCAAATTAGGCTTGTTATAGGAAAATAACCTTTGATTAGGTTTAGATAAAATTTGAGAATTATCGCACTTGCGCTTAGTAACTGAAGCTAGCACACTAGCTCGCTCAATTAAAAACTTATTAAACTGTTCTAAAGTAGGAACATTTTGAAATGTATTGCGGGTCTCTTCCCACTTTACCAAAGTAGCGCTGTCTAGTTTTGAAGAATAAAGATACACGATAAGCGTGTCCCATTTATCGGTGGGTTGGCCTAGACTAGATAGGGCCCTTAGATTTTTAGTAACATGATCGACTAAACCTCGTAAACAATCAGAATCTTGTTTAATTATTGGAATATTAAATAACTCAGACAAATGAAAATCAATGAGTACCTTTTTATCGTCGTAACGTTCACATAATAGTAGCCAAGCCTTACTATAGTTGGACGATGACACTTCGAAGTTCGATAGAAGTCCCTTCGCGTCACCTTCCAGATATGAAATTAAATAACGAAACTTATGTATGTTACTTATATGTTTGTTATCGTGGACAAGATCTTGGAACGTATCACGGAATTCAAGCCAGCCGAAACATGAACCATTAAATTTAGGTATCTGGATTCGTGGTAAATTAAAATGAGGTTCTTCCTGACCGCTGTGATGTTGACAATGGGATGTCTCGGGAATGAGAGACATGCGGCGTGTTTCTATTATAGTATTTGTATCATTAATGATAGTTTTCGCACTAGCTAAGCACGTAACAATGTCGCTTTCAATAGCCTCCCTCTCATCAATCTCAGCGCTCAAGTTAATAGAATTTAGTACCTCGATCTCAGACTGAAGACTGTCAAACTTGACTGACAATGCTTCAAAACGAGTAATTTTTACTGATAACTCAGCCAATTGAACACTAGACAGTTCAAATGACTCAAATGTAGCGAGATAATTCTTGAATTTAGTAATTTGTCCCTTAATAGAACTGCGTTTTGTTGATAGTTCCTTATAACCAGGTACTAAAACTTGTTTAATATTAATCGTCTCAGCGTCCGTAGCTGTTGCCATTGTGAATAAAATTGTATGATTTAATTAAATCCCTACACAATATAAAATATAGTGCAATGAACTGGTTTCGCCTCTATGTTCGCGAATTTTAAAATCGAATGTTATCTAACTAAATAAACTTTCTGACTTAGCTGCAATCGGGTATAGATGATTCAAAATGTCACTCTCCTCTGCTCGGTGGAACTCGGGTGCGCACTGCTGCGGTCGCTAGTTCAATCAGCTGATCGCAGGGCGCGGTAGTACAGGACAACCTGGAATGCACCGTTACAATGGTTGAGAACACGAAAAAACGACAATTGCAGGGAATAAATATCTAATTATTTCTTATCGAAAATAATTATGAAAAGACTGGGATATTTACCAAAAGAAAGCTTTGAAATTGAAGTTGGTAGTTAGATTTAGACAAATAAATGACTATTAACTTGTATTTTAGTCGAATTAATAGGTTTTATTGCAAAGAAAAATACGAAAACAATTAAGTATTATGTATGGGAATAAAGGTGGTCAGCTTGTAATAATTAACTTATTTACCTTGTTTTAGGCTGGAAATCCTGCATTAGGATAAAAAGACGCTAAGGAAAGATTGTTTTTTAATTAATAACATGTAAATAGTTCGATTTTATATCGAAATTGTAGTTGAAAATGATGCAAATAGGTGATGTAATAATATGACTTGTTCGGTACTTTTCCATCGAAATATAGTGCAAATTAATCGTGTTAAGACGTAGGATACTATTTTGTACGTATTTGTATAGATTTGCACGTAAATAATTGATTCACACAGTGGAAACAATAGGAAAATTAGAGATGTATGAATGGAAGGTTATAGGAAGGACACTTATCTTGGACGAAATCGCCTTGTCGTTGCCGTGATCCTGGTGGAGTCTTACAAATCGTTGCTGCACTGCCAGATCTGACGGAAATGTGTACTGCTTCTCTCTTTCTTGAATAGTAGGTATTTGTGGCACCGTTTGCTTACTGCAACTTGGCGCGCCACACGATGTGATGATGTGGACTCTTGGTATGTCCTGTCACGGTCGCCAAAAAAAAAAAAAGTATTTATGTCTGCGCTAATAGCCATGGACATAGGTGATCTATTTTGCAATAAGTAGACCCAATTCGTTTACAGAGCGATGTTTTATTTAATTAAAAGACGTATACAAAATAATAATGATGTGGCCTACTACGCCATTAGAAAAGTACAAAGTTCATATTTAAAAATAGAACGAAGGTATAAAATTATTAACAATAAAAACTGTAGGTAGATTCAAGCACTTCTAACTCCTATTGATTAGTGAGTCAATGACGTCACAAGATCTCGATTCCTTATTTGAATTTGATATTAGGAATCCATCAGGCTCCAACACAAACTTAATACCAAAATAAATTATGAACAATTTAGTTTTCTACCTTAATATCGATATTATTCGGATTAAGATTTTATTTTTATAGGGTCCCCACGACAAGGTTTTCCAAAATTTTCATTCAAAATGGAAAAAAACGGAGAAACATTTTTTTCATTTTTCCAGCGTAAATTAAAAATAAAATCTTAATCCGAATAATATCGATATTAAGGTAGAAAACGAAAATTTTCATAATTTATTTTGGTATTAAGTTTGTATGGAAATTGTAACAGTCGCCACGTTCTTATATTATAAATGTATGGGAATAGTTTACTGATGCTTACCTATGTTGGTGTAAAATTATTTCTTAATAACACTTACGCCATTAAAAAAAAGTTTTAAGAAAAATAGCACTTTTATTGTTAACCAGCTTTAAAAAAATTATATTAAAAGTGAAGATAACAAAAAAAAATTAAAACTAAATAACTGCTTCTCTCGGTTCCACCTGCACAAGTTCCGCTCCGTTAAAGTATCGGGATAAATCGTGGTCTATGTTACTCCCAAAGATGCAATGTCTATCTTCATATTAAATTTCATCAAAATCGGTCGCGTTACCAACGGTACCTCTTTATAATATTAATATAGATAATAGTATACCTTAAAGCTTATAGCTTAAATCGATTTCTTCTAGGTAACCACCCAAAATAAACCCCACTGTAAATCCATTCCAGTATCTGCACATCAAAGCTCCGCATAAAGCCATCGAACGTCCATGTTGTATCCTCGTGGAGCATCAAAGTGTGTGGAGAAGGTCGGCCCAGCAGTTCCAGCGGAGGCTCCTGGCTGAATCTGGCGCTGCAGCAGCTCGCCAGGACTCTGCCCTCGGTCGTGGTGAAAGGACTTCCCAGGGTCTCCCGGGCGGTCATCGCTGCTATGGATGAGAAGCAACCAGTCAGGTGAGGCCATGTAGTTTCAGGTGAGGTTTTAGGGTCAGGTGAGGTCATGTAGTTTCTTCCTGGAGCATCAAGGTATGTGGAAAAGGTCGGCCCAGCAGTTCCAGCAGAGGCTCCTGGCTGGGCCTGGCGCTGCAGCAGCTCGCCAGGACTCTCCCCTGGGTCGTGGTGAAAGGACTTCCCAGGGTCTCCCGGGCGGTCATCGCTGCTATGGATAAGAAGCAACCAGTCAGGTGAGCCAGAAAGTCCATGTAGTTTCCTCTTGGAGCATCAAGATGTGTGGAGAAGGTCGGCCCAGCAGTTCCAGCGGGGGCTCCTGGGTGAACCTGGCGCTGCAGCAGCTAGCCAGGACTCTGCCCTCGGCCGTGGTGAATGGACTTTCCAGGGTCTACCGGGCGGTCATCGCTGCTATGGATGAGAAGCAATCGGTCGGGTGAGGCAGAAAGTCCATGTAGTATCCTCCTGGAGCATCAAGGTGTGTGGAGAAGGTCGGCCCAGCAGTTCCAGCGGAGGCTCCTGGGTGAGCCTGGCGCTACAGCAGCTGGCCAGGACTCTGGCCTCGGTCGTTGTGAAAGGACTGGTCAGGGTTTCCCAAGATTTGCATGAGGAGCAACCAGTCAGGTGAGGCTGAAAGATTTCAAAACTTGTATCTCTATTGCCTATAATGCTCTGCCACCTGCACAAAGAGCTAGGTACTTAATGTAGCTCATTCCTGGGCCATTTTCTTTATGGTTTCCAAGACACGGCTTTCTGCAGTTCTGTCGAATCGAGTCTACAACCTCCATGAAATCAGAATCCAAAGGTCAAGCCATACTTGCTAGAATGTGGAGTCACTGCCCGTGTCGTTGTTCCCCTCCCAACAACTTTGGAATCTTTAACGCAGATACAGCGGTACTCCGACCTGTAGCCGGCATTTTGACCTAAAGATATTTCTAAAGTAATATGAGGTTTATCTGTTGTCAGATACAAGTTATGCGTGGAAGGCGACGGGTTAAGGGATGTGATCGCAACGTACGGCGTCGACGGCACAAAGACTACGTCTAATAACATTTTGGAGGTAAGCCGGAACTGATAGGATCGACTTCAAATAGCAGATAGTCTAAAGCATTCTAGAGCTTAGAATAATCGGCTGTTCCAGGTATGGAAACTCATACGAGAATAACTGCGATAAAGGTTGGACTAATAACCGCTGGGGAGTAAAAGTCCTCGAGTGGTGACCACAATGTAATGCGAAACAGAGTGTTGGAAGACCACTTACTCGATGGACCGCCGATATTGTAGCGGTCGCGGGGAGTCAATGGATGGAGTTGGCTCGGGATTCGGGTACAGCAGTGGACGGATAAGGGCTGATATGAATCATCATATAGGTTGAAGAATTGCCAAACAGTTGACAATTTAAGTTAAATAGCTTGAAGAATAGGTGGGGCAGGAATGATCACGATTGGCGAGCATAAGGTATACCATTGAAACCATTGAATGAGGATGGCGAAAATTCGATCATTGGTTGGGGTGGCATTTGTTAGCACCAGCAGTAAACATCCACGGGCTGAAATGATGAATTTTGAGAAGTACAAATTGATGTTCTTGCACAGGGCAGATCCGACGATGATATTAGCTTATCTCAGAAATAATGTTATAGGTGCGGTATTGTAGGTTCAGAAGTTCATACTAGTAACGCCATTTAGTAGACGCTGCAGGCGTCCGCCACCAATTAATTCTCGGAATAATTTATCCCAACTTAATCCCAAAATGTCCAGGTGTACCACACGCTCGGCATAGAGGCAGCCAAGTCGACCATAATATCGGAGATCCAGGCGGTGATGGCGGGCCACGGCATGTCGGTGGACCGCCGCCACGTGGAGCTGCTGGCGGGGCAGATGACAGCGAGGGGGGAGGTGCTGGGCATCACGCGGTACGGACTGGCCAGGATGAAGGAGTCCGTCTTGAACCTTGCCAGTGTAAGTGGGAAATGTACTTGATATCTTTCCAGGCCACAGGGGATCTGTGTCTGAATATCTGTCCAGGTCAAAAGTTGGGGTCTGTGTCTGAATGTCCCGGATGGCCTGGTTATCTGTCCAGGCTATAGGTCGGTGTTTGTGACTAGATATCCAGGCCACAGGTCGGTATCTGTGTCTGGGGATATCTTGGATGGCCTGGATATCTCTCCAGACCACAAGCTAGTGTATGTGACTTGATATCCAGGATGCTCTGGATATCTGTCCAGGTTACAGGTCGGTCACAGTGTCTGGAAATGGATACACCAGTGTAAGTACAATATGACTCATAATTTTATATTTTCCCGGGTCTTAATCGCGTGATTTTTACTTTTTAATTCTCTTACCTCGACGTTTCGACCATGTTGCAACGGTCTTGGTCGCGAGGGGACTGGACCAGTCCCCTCGCCTCGACAATCAAAACAACAAAAATCACGCGATTAAGACCCGGGAAAATATAAAATTATGAGTTCCAATCGTGTTAGTTTAAAAAGTACAATATAAAAATTAGTAAGATTCTCGAAACACAGAAGCGATAGTAGGTAATGTAGAGTGAGAGGGTCGGACATCTGAAATCCAATGAGGGTGGCACAAGGTCATGAGGCATGGCACAGGCGGAGATAGGCTTATGCCTAGGAGTGTGCTTTGCAGAAACAAGCTATGGATCATTATCAACTTTCGATTTACACGGTGCAATATTTTTGCATCTTTCGAAGGGAAAGTGCTTTAACCTCTGAAGAAAACAAATTTTACCCAAAATTAATTATGTCCGTATTTTTAAAAGCATGAAAACTGCATCCAGATTAATGTTTTTCTCTGAATGATGTACAGTTCGAGAAGACCGCCGACCACTTGTTCGACGCGGCGTACTACGGGCAGCGGGATCGCATCGAGGGTGTCTCCGAGTCCATCATCCTGGGGGTGCCCGCCGCTGTCGGTGAGTTCTCTTGTTGCTTCCTAATCTCGTACGGTGTTGTGGTTGAATGGTTGTCGGCATTTTACTAGGACACTTCCTGTATTGGAGTGATGATTGATTTCGTATTTGCATATAGCTTGCAAATTATTAAAATGAAAATTCTTCTAATTCCGAAAAGGCCATAATTCGGTTTAACATTGAGATTTCGCGAAAATCTTAATTCTAAATCTTTTCATCGTGTTCACTCAGAACCATGATTTTTATGCACCTAATAGAGATCATAGCATAGATTTTAGTTTATAGTTTTAATTTCAATTCGATATCTCACCCGAAATAAAAAGTCTTCTAAACATCATTTTTTAAAGTCCTTTTTTTTATACAATTACCTATTTTATTTAATAAAAAAAAAGTGTGGCGTTCGGGGACTGCCGCGATAAAGCTATTGCATATCATTTTTTTTTCTTAGGTAACATGGTAGGCGGAGTGGGGGTGTTAGGTTTTATTTTCGTTACGGAATTTCTTGATTCGGTCGCCGCGCTCAAAGCCCGCGATAAAACCTATGCAATAGCTTTAAACTGAATTAATAAATACCAAGGCTTTTAGAAAAAAATGCTTTCAAAAATTTTAGAGCAAAAAGTAAAGGGTGTTGACATACGGACGGACAACAAAGTGATCCTATGTCTCCTTTTTACCCGACTGCGCGACGCAAAGAAGGGTTATTACCTTTATACCACTCACACTCTTAAAAGCTTATTTTATTCACGCAAAACAGTGAATAAAAAGGACTTTTACTCACGCTGTTTGAATTTTGAATTTAGAACACAATTTACTCGTCGTCCATCTAACTAAATGCATATACAACCTCCTTGCGTGAAAAAAAACTTGATACAAACTCCTTGCGCTAATAATACTCTACATACAAATTCTTTTTAGGGTTCCGTACCCAAAGGATAAAAACGGAACACTTTTACTGATACTTTGCCGTCTGTCTGTCCGTCTGTCACCAGGCTTTATCTCATAAACTTTGATAGCTAGACAGTAGAAATTTTCACAGTAGATGTATTTCTTTAGCCGCTATAACAACAAATAGATAAAAAAAACATTTAAGGACCATTCAACAACGTGATTTTGACATAAAAACGCAACGATACCGCGATGTATTTTTACCACTAGCACTTTTTACCATCTAGTGATGAATTGAGACTGGCGCCAGTGGTAAAATAAATTTTAACGTACGCGTTGCGTTCACGGATTGGTTGCCGGTCCAGTGTTCATTTCAGGGTTCTGTACCCGATTGTGATAGTGGTACGGAAACCTTCGTACGCGACGCGAGTCCGACTCGCACTTGACCGGTTTTTTTTCTCATAGTCATGGTATGAAGTATAGTATGCAACTCTTGAATAAAGTACGGATTTACATTGAGGGCCATGAACCACTGGCGGCGCTCAGGATTCTAACACTTGAATCCCTCGCTACGCTCGTGATTCAATCATCATGAATCACTCCCTACGGTCGTGATTCAGTCGTTAGAATCCTTAACTTGCTCGTGATTCATCTACGGCCCTCGCACTAAATCCGTCTTTTATTCACTAGTTGCATAATATACTATTAAAGTACGGAACCCTAAGAATACCCCCTCTTCCCCCAGGAACGGGCACGCTGCAGCTGCTGCACGCGCCGCCGGCGCACGCGCCGCCCGCGCCGCGCCGCCTGCTGTTCGACCGCCCCGACCTACACGCCAGCATCTGGGACTGACTGGAGGATTCACCGTTATATCGACGCGCGATGAGAACGGGATGGAAGTTGATGGAACCTTGTCAAAGTTAATTCAAATCTTAACTAGGCTAGATGGAGAACCGCGTGCGTCCCACTTTCAAGAAGTTGCATCCCATTCTCATCGCGCGTTAATAGTATGTACGTTATGTATTTATATATTTTATTTTTAAGTAGGTACCCATTTAATTAGTAAATAAATTATTATTGATAATTTAAGAAAGTATTTAATTTTAAACACTTTTAATAATCCCGCCGGGTACTAAAGTTTTTGGAAGCATTTTTTCAAAAAGCAGTATTCCTAAGTGTGGATTAACACTAAGAAATAATGTTTACACTTTTAATAACTTATTAATAGAGATGGGCCGACTAGTCGGGAAAGACGACTAGTCGGCAGTTTAACCGACTAGCAGGCAGGTGCCGACTAGTCGGCAAATTATGCCGACTAGTCAACTAACAATTATGCAATAAAACCAATATTTATTTAATTAGAAGCACAGTTTAGAAGGTCGGTAGTCAGAAAAACAAAAACAAAACACGTCATAGCTAACATACATCATCTAAACATCTAAAATGTCATAACTATGCCTCAGCTCCATTTTTTTTCCAACTTTTATTTTTATCCAACCATTTTTTGGAAGTTTCAGTATAGCTTTCGAAGTACAAATTTATCAAAAAATAGCAACAATCGCCGAGTGATCATAATTAACCCAAATATCTGGGAATTATAATGATCTGCATTGCCGACTAGTCGGCTAGTCTGCTAGTCGGCCCATCTCTAGTTATTAATAAACGTGGAGTAAGGTTAGCGAATATCGGAATCGTAACTCCATACAGTTTTTTTGCTATTTCTGAGATTTTTTTAACAAGATAGATGAGCATCTGATCAGTGTATTACCTGATAGTAAGAGAAGCTTAGGACTCAGATATAGCACGCTCGTTAAGAAGAAGGAACACGACAATGGAACAAGCGAAAAATGCTGAAAATACATGAATAAAATGAAAGTCTGTTGAATGTGTAAACTATGTATTATATTTAATTAAATAACTAGTCACATAACGTTAAATGCACATAAATTAAATACTAAACTATGAAATGAAAGGACTTACGCATGTAAACGTGAATTTTAACAGTCGTTCATGAGCTACTCCGAGGTTGGCTTGGCTTACATTGAACTAACTAATCCGGATTAGCAAATGTCAATTCAAGATGTCGAGATCTCGCTAATCCAGCGCTAGGCTCGATTCGACCAAATTAGACAGAGCAACGAATAGCAATTCTATGCATAAATCATCTTTTGTTCGAGAGACTCTCTCAGTCAACTTACTCTTTTCTCCATACAAACTTTACAAACGTAGTCGTGTTTCCTCCCTGGATAAAGATATTAGAAAAACTATTTACGCCATAAGTCCTATATCAGCCATGACCAATGACCATGTCCCTACGTTTTTTCAAACTTTTCTGAATTTTATTTCTATTCTAATTAGAAAATGATTAATACCAAAACGTAGGGGCATAGTCATGGCTGATATAGGTTTTATGGCATAAACATGTTTGCTCTAATATCTTTATCTAGGGAGGAAACAGTAGACTACGTTTGTATGAAAAAAGAGTAGGTAGATTGTCCTCTTATGCGAAAAAATGCCGATTTATGCGGAGAACTGTTATTCATTGCTTAATTCTAGTTTGGTCGAATTAGGCGTTAGTCTACCACTACTACAAGACTTATATTCGTACGTATCATCAGTACCGGCGCGCTCGGGTCTCACGTGTAGCACGCTAGGCTTGTGCTCGCGGGGCGGCGGCGGCGGAGCGCCACTCCTCGAGCCGCGTCCACTTCTCGCTGACCTTCCACAGCCAGTGCGCCAGCTCGTAGTCTTGAGCCTCCTTCGACGGCTCCACTTTCTTCATGTCTCTGGACATGTAACAAAAACAACTTTGAAGGTATGAAGAACCGAGGTTACACCCACTTTGTGGTTACACCCATGAAGTTATCTCTGAAAGCAGTCGTTGGGTCAAGTTAGGCCTGAAAACTCTAACACTAGATGAGACACGCTACTATACGAAAAGAAGAAAGAGAACCACGAAGTAACCACCGACATTAAAAGTTAAACCACCCGATTGTAGGGATTTTAGGGTGTAATTTTCCGAACATGTTGCCAAGAAATATCTATCAAAGTACTTCCTAGAAATATTTTCAAGGAAAAATACATTTTTTTTTAATTCAATCGCGCCGAAGCTTAAACTCGCATTTCTACATCTCCGTCTCAGCGTAGGTCCTAACCCTGTTCTATACCAAGGCTAGAAGACCCTTAACTCTTATCTATAAAATGCTTTGTCTTGACTGATTGATCAACAGACAGTCTACACCGGTGATAGTATAGAGACCTGCAATTTGGAGAGTGTGTTCTTTGTAAAATGTAGGTATTCAATAAGAAAGGGTTTTGCAAAATTCCCACTGGATCGGGACTTACGCGGGTGAAACTGCGGCCCTCAGCTAGTTCTCATACATTTATAGTTTCTAAGATGGAATTTTGGAAGTGTCAAATCCACACTAAAGCGCAGAACATAAATCTAAAACTAGAGAACCTCTTAAGAGGAAAGTCTCCATTCTCTTTCTCCATACAAACGTACTCGACTGTTTCCTCCCTGAAGAAAGATATTAGAGCAAATATGTTTATGCCATAAATTTTGCATAAATCCTATATCAGCCATGGCCATGTCCCTAAGTTTTGATTTATTTCATTTTCTTTGTTTTCTGTATTTTATTTAGAATAGAATAGAATATAGTTTATTCGCAACAAAAAACACCAATACAAGAAAAAAAAAAGAAAACAAAAACAATTTAAAAAAAAAAAAAAAAAAATTCTAATCAGGAAATGAAAAAACCAAAACATATATTATGATGGCGTGGTCATGTCAGATAAAGGTTTTATGGCATAAACATATTTTCTCTAATGTCTTTATCCAGAGAGAAAACAGTCGACTACGTTTGTATGGAGAAAAGAGTAGGTAGGCTTACCCCTTCAGAGATTTAAAATCGAAAACCCAAAGAGTCAACTCACACATAATAGTCTCCAGCCACCTTATCCAGCTTGGGATCCAAGGCCGCGTGCACGATGACCTGGGACCCTATCTTGGGGGACTTCATGAAGGGCCAGAACAGCGGGTACACCAGGTAGCGCGAGATGCTCTTCATCATCTTCATGTGACGCGTCAGGTCCGTGTCTGTCACTCCTGGGTCTACCACGATCACTGATACCTCGCTGTCTGGAACGATATTAGATAGATAGATGGTTTATTGTACCAAAACTTGAATTAGACAAATATAGTAGAGAAAAACTTAAATCTAGTGTGGAACAATGGGCGGCTTTATCGCTTGGGCGATCTTTTCTAGGCAACCTACAAATTTATGACGTCAAAAATTCAAAATTTGACGTCTCAAGTTGCTCATTCAGCTTTATGATCTCTGTGGCGTCTTTCGAAACCTTCTGGTTGATTGATTAATCCTTTATTGCACACAGAAACTAACAACATGAACATTAAAAAAAAACTAGGTGGAACAAAAGACTACCTTTTCGCTTTAAGCGATCTCTTCCAGGCAATTTTCTGCAGAAAATTTTGAAACTCAAAAAATATGGTACCTAGTGCGAGCGGTCCAAAACCAGGACCAGGTTCCAAACACCAAGGAACTTCCTTGGTCCTTGCAGACTCTCCTTTGAAAGAGGAGAGTTTCCAAGGACTCAGTCCAAGGACAAAGACTCACCTTTGACGTTGAATATAGGAACGTAAGTAATAGATGTAATATCTTACCGAGGGTCTGCCTGGCCAGTTCCCTTGCGAACAGCAAGTTGGCGAGCTTGCTCTGGCTGTAGGCGGCGGCGGCGTCGTACGCGGAGCGCAAGTTGAGGTCCTCCTTGTGAATGCGGCCGCTCTTGTGTGCGCCGCTCGATACTATCACCACGCGGCTTGGGGACCCCGCCTAAGTACCAACACGTCATATTACAAGTGCGCTAGGCCTTTGGAAGCCAACAGAGACCCTTTAAATTCTTAGCGCAATTTAATAGAAATATGGTGTAGACAGCTAACCGGCGATTATCCTTGTCTGTACTACATAACTGCAGCCAAAGACACCTAAATGTAGGGGTTAGACCATTTATAAAAATCAACACGTAATATTACTCACGGGGATATGGTGCCTCAGACCTTTGGGAAGCGTGCGTGGGTTTGAAACCAACGGAGACCCTTTCCAAGTACAATCTAATTGCAAAGTATGATGTGGACACCAAACCGGTGATTACAAGGATATTTGCTGGTTTTGTGTCTGTACTACAAACTACAACCAAAGACATTCCCAAATTCAGTGGTTTAAGCATTCATAGAAATCTTTCTGGAAACCGGGAAACGAAGTTAAAGGAGAATTGGTACATCTTCAAGTAGTCATTAAAGGAGAATTCTCATACCTTCTAGGAGAATACCTTCAAGAAGTCCTTAATTATAATTTTGATACTTCCATGGAATCCATAAAGAAGAATTCTCATACCTTCAAGGAGTCTTTAAAGAAGAATCCTCATACCTTCAAGGAGTTCTTCAAGAACAATTCACATACCTTCTAGGAGTCCTTAAAGGAGAATTATCATACCTTCAAAGAGTAATTAAAAGAGAAGTCTCATACATCCAAGAAATTCCTAAAGGAGAATTCTCATACCTTCAAGGAGTCCTTAAAGAAGAATTCTCATTCCTTCAAGAAGTCCTTAAAGGAGGCATCACATACCTTCAAGGAGTCCAACATGAGGTTAGTGAGCAGGAAATGCCCGAGATGGTTGACTCCGAACTGCAGCTCGAAGCCGTCGCGTGTCACGCCTTGAGGCGGCTCCATTATTCCCGCGTTGTTCACCAGCACATCGCACAGCGGCTCTTCAGACTTGAACCTTATGGAGCAAAGAATAACGCCTGATTTATAATGTAACACTGATGATAAGACATCACACTGTATAAAGGGCTGTTAGAATATCGGACTAAAAGGGGATTTGTTCTTCCGAAGACTCGAGCCATCCTGCCAAGGGTTGTTTTTTTTGTCACCACTTAGGGCAATAAGAGGTTCACCAAGCAATATGAGGTTCTTATAATTCTCATACGCACCTCCAAAAAGTGACTACCATCATCATTCATTATACAGGATGAACCTTTTAAAAGGACCTTCAGGGGGATATCATAAACTATAAGAGATAGCGAAAAATGCTGCAAGAAGTTGTGTCCCCGATTTTGATAAAAACTAAAATGGCATTAATGGATTTTTGAAAAATTAATTATCCTAGCCAGGAATTGAACCTTGTCTTTTTGCAAAAAAATAAACACCCTATATTATTGTACCGATCGATAGTGTTGCTGATAGAGATCAAATCCTGGAAACAAACATATTGTGGTAAATCGAGAAAAATGACATTTTTTAATAAAAATATGAAATAGTCAAGTATTCGGTACAAGTACTTGTTTGTTACCCGTACTATTACAACGACATAACTCTATTTGAACGACTGCACTAGCATTTTATCATCATTTCAGATCATGTTCTGGTTTCAAAATTTCGCACACAGTTCAAATCATGAGCTTTGATGTTTGATGTAAGCAGTAATGCACAACTGATAGATGTCTTTTTTGGTGAAAATTAATATTTTAGAAAATTTATTTTCAAGGAAAAATAGCATTCAAAAATTTTCACTTGCGGCGAGGCTTGAACTCGCGTCTTTGGGTGAGTACCCCAACGTCTATACCAACTAGACTACGCAAGTTCACGTCTCGTGCCGTGAAAACTTCCAATGCTATATTCTCCTTTGATTGTTTACGATTAAGGCTCGTTAAAGCGCCATCTATCTAACGCTGCAGGAACAACTTTCCAGTTGTTTACACCTGCGTCGTAATGGTTAACTTTACAGTTAACTCATTACTAACGTAAGATGTCGCTTTTTCAATTACTATAAATTTCTATTAATTCTACTATTCTTTTCTATTTCTTAATTCTTTCTTTCTTCTTCTTTCTCTATTATTTTTCTAAATAAAATAGCCTTGAGCTACATACTAAAATTAATAGAAATTTATAATTAATATTTTTATTAAAAATGAGGCATTTGTCTTCATTTACCACACTATGTTTGTTTCCAGGATTTGATATTTATCAGCAATACTATCGATCAGTACAATAATTTAGGGTGTTTATTTTTTTGCAGGTTCGATTCCTGGCTAGGGTAATTAATTTTTCGAAAATATATCAATGCCATTTTAGTTTTTGTCAAAATCGGGGACGTAACTCCTTTCAGCATTTTTCTCGGTTTCTTATAGTTTTGGATATCCCCCTGAAGGCCCGTTTAAATGGTTCATTCTGTATAAACTCTCAACGCATTTCAGTTACAGTGAATAAGCTAAATGTTGAATTCGATGTTTGCCACTAAGGTGGATGCTTTACTTATTGTATGCGTAGGTAAATATACGATTGTAGTGGCTGCACGTATCCTCCAAACTTGTAGGTTATGAGTAATTGAGTATGAGCTAAACATGGAAAAAAATTGTTAGCGCGATTCAGGATTTAGCAACAGTAACGCCATCTATAAGCGGGCGACGGTACCAACCTCTGCACGAAGTCAGCGACAGACTGCAGGCTGGCGAGGTCGCAGGGGCGGCAGTACACGTACTTGTTCCTGGTCTCGGTCACGATTTCACGCCGGACCGACTCGCATTTCTCCATATCGCGACATGCCATGAACACCTGGAGGATTTTTTATAATTTAATATTTAAAGAGCTTTGTTAGGTCATCACCGCACCTCAGCGTCTAAGGAACCCCAAAACACAATTTTAGTTAGTAAAGCGCCAAAGCTTCCTCTGACAGAGGGCAAGCCAGAGCGCCCACCACACCTCCGACCAGACACAATGTTAAAACGAAATCTAGATAACATCGCTGATCCTCATTCCGAACTCATCGCATCATAATATCAGTAGCGTCTTCTACAATTCCACACTCCGAAAGCCTGAAGGTTAAGGGGAAATCTGATAAAGACCACAGTTTATCAGACACACACAGACATAGAGTAATTAAAACACAATTTCTTCTTTGGTTTTCGCTATATCAGCTTTCCGCCGAGAGCGGCCTGATGGTCTAAATAAATTATAATAAAAAAAACGCGGTTAAAACCGAAATTTTAATCAAATACCGGAAACCGAAGAAAATCTATGTTATTACGTCTAGCATTATGAGATGAATTTAAGTATCGGAAAAAATCATTCAATGCTTCTAGCGATAGTGGTATTCGAACCCAGAACTTCTGGATAACTATTCATTGTACCATCGTGGACGACTAAAGTAAAGGTCTCTGCATACGTTACGTTTCCCGGACGGGACGTGTCAATTTCTACATTCAAAAATCCCGTGCCATCCCTTCCGTTACGCCGCGACGGGATTTTGTATGTAGAAATTGACACGTCCCGTCCGGGAAACGTAACGTTTCCCGGACGGGACGTGTTTCCCGGACGGGACGCGTATGCAGAGACCTTAAGTCGAACATTTTCCATGGCCCCTCTATCGCAGAAGGTATACCTTAGCCCCTCTCCTGGCGAAGTCCCAAGCTGCCTCCCTGCCAATGCCGCTGGTGGCTCCGGTCACCACGATCGTCTTGTTGTCCGCTCTCGCTTTCTTCTCGTACGGAGGTCCGCTGTACAGATCTCTGGGGAATTATCAACAGACAATTATATTATTATGTATATAAGAATGAGCAAAGCGGTCTCACACGCGTTATTTTTAGGGTTCCGTATCCAAAGGGTAAAAACGGGACCCTATTACTGAGACTCCGCCGTCTGTTACCAGGCTGTATCTCATAAACCGTGATAGCTAGAGTTGAAATTTTCACAGAGGTAATTTTTCTGTAGCTGCAATATTTCAGGGGCCCCCCTGAAATATTGCAGCTACAGTACCCATACCATACAACAAACGTGATTTTTGACATAAAAACGGAACGATTCCGCGATTTTAACGTTCGCGTTGCGTTTACGGATTAGTTGATCCAGTGTTCAGTTTAGGGCTCCGTACCTTCCGAATCCTTCGTGTGTGAGTTGACTCGCACTTTGTCGGTTTTTAGGGTTCCGTACCCAAAGGGTAAAAACGGGACCCTATTACTATTACTGAGACTTCGAATACTTCGCTGTCTGCCTATCTGCCTATCTATCAACAAACGCGATTTTCGACATAAAAACGCAACGATACCCCGATGTATCTTTGTGGAGCGGGTGGATTTTAACTTTCGCGTTGCGTTCACGGATTGGTTGGTCAAGATTTCATTTTTGGGTTCTGTAGCCAATTGTGATAGTGGTACGCAATTGGCTGGTTGTTTAGGTAATATTAGGTAAACTTACTTGAATATGCAAACGGCCCCTACACTGGCACAAACAGTACTTGCTATCGTCACCGGCAAGTTGGGCACCCACATTCTGAAATAACATTAAGTAGGTATTTCAATTCTAACCTACTTCAAAAACGGACGAAGTTCTCTATTCGGTTATGGCGTTACGAGTATATTTATATATTAACCCCAGGCACAGCCATAGAACATTTTTTTCACTCGGTGCACACTAGAGCATGATGCAATATCAATACCGCTTATCGATAGCAAAAAGACGCAGCACTGACCTGCCCATAAGACCCATGAGTGGAAGTTTGTGGGAGAGCGAGCGAAATGACACCTTTCTGCACCGCTCTCACGTTTACCGACCCAGTGTGTACAGTGAGTGAAAAACTGTACTAAGGTCAACTCGCCGAAGTCCGTCATAGTGGGTATATCCGTCTACATTTCGATTTAGGCCCTTATGGCATAGATAACACAAACAAATGGCCAAAGAGAGTATCTTGCTTTTTGGCCCATAGAACATAATATATTCCCCTATGACGGATTTCGGCGAGATGCCAAATTCTCCTTTACATTGGTAGGTACACTTTTTTGCGTTTGCTTTTTTATTAGGTATGTCTGGGAAATGCAGCTCTCTACGCAGTTTTATTTACAGCAAAGCAGTACATGTGGTAAAATTACATCAATTTGGTGTACAATTTGATACATGGTGGTGATGAAATAACTGAAAAGTAATGCCCCTTCTTCTATGAGTGTGCTACATTTTAGTTAGACCATACAATTACTTACCATCACGTGAAATAATAGTGGCCAAGGTGTAAAAAATAAGACCTCATTAACCGAATTCAAAAAAAGGAGGAGAGGTTCTCATTTCGTCAGTATGTATAATAAATAAGTGATAGGTATAAAAGGTGAAAAGAAGACGTTGAACAATAAAACAAAAAGATTTATTTTAATATACTTTTATTTGTTCGTTTTAACTTACATTCGTGGTGTAATGTAAGACTAAGTATTCGTGTAGACATGTAACTTACTGTGCTGCTCTAAATCATATTTGTAATTTATTACATTAGGTGTGTAATCTTAACTCTTTTGAAAATGCGTGACGAATTGTATCACTGATTTCAGGATCTCAGATCAAAAATGTAAACAAAAAACTCATACATTGATTGCAAAGTGACAGCTCTTTATAAACTAGCTGTGTAACTTTTTAAATACAATATGGAAAACCGCCTGTCATGCGAAATTTCAACTTTCGATTGCTAAGTTTCGCGTTTACGCAAACGTGACAGCTTGTGGGAACTCGCATTTCACTCGCGGTACAGTACCTTTTGATTGGCTAATTTTGTGGCCACATAATGACAATATAATTTGGAAATTCAGTCAGTAATATCAACTGATATAATTTCATCACATATTTTCAAAGAGTTGTAAATTATTTCCTATGTCAGTCTGCCTGAACAGAAGATTTGGTTTTAAATAATAGAGACGACAAAGCGAAAACGCTGTGTAAATCCATTCACTATCAGATATACCGATACCGTATATTTCAATTGTCGTAAAGGACATTTTGCTGAAAATGAGCTGATGAAACTAGTAGTTTTGAAATACTCTTTCTTATACAGTAAATCTGGGCATGAATGCATAATAGGTACTTACCTTTTTTAATATCATAAAAACGCTAAATTGCGAGAAATAATACTCAACATTTTAACTGAATTTCAAAGTTGTTTGCTAGACATCAAGAACAACCCCCTTTTGGCTTAAATTGCCGTCCCCGAAACACACATCATCATGATAGTGAATGGATAAATGCAACGTTTTGAGCGGTTAATAACAAACATTATAAAAATGTATAAAATGCTTTCCCTATCAATAGTTTATTGACAACAAAACCTTTTTCATTTAACGACAACTTTAGTTGCAGTTTAATTGATAATATGAACTAGGTTTTGTCACTTCATGAGGGGTGATCCAAGAGAAATGATTATTGGAATATATACCCCTCGTAAAGCTCAATAACTATCCAAAACGCTATGAACTCCTAAATGAAACTATTGATACAATAACAAATGTATAAAAATACTTAATATCGTATATATTTATTACGCGATAAATAGAACTTTACAATAAAATTATGTATCAGCAACAAAACACCGTGATTTACAATAGAAACTATACAAATATTTTAAACAAGATTTGATTTAGGTATTTTGATTTTAACAAAATATTTTAAACAAGATTTGATTTAGGTATTTTGATTTTAACAAAGGTGTTAGGTACGTGTTAAATGTTATATTATTATTAAGCCAATGTTATATATAAACTACATAGTTAATTTTTACTCTAAAAGGCCATCAGGGTACACCAATGTGCAAGTTAAGGCGCTGCCACATCAACCGCAGCTCGAAATGTGACTTGTGACGTCGACTGGCTATCACGCAGTTTTCCGTGGCCCTTTCATCATTAATTACTATTTATTAGGCTCAAAATCAATGCACGTCTGACAAAGTCAGCAGCGATTTGCGCGAGAACGTGTATAAGTAAGTATACTGTTGTTCAGATAGTCGCGCGAGTCGCGTCCTTCCCTAACGAGATATGCTGCAATCTACCGTCTCTTAATTCCTACAATATTTTGATATGGTTATTATCACTCGTCGAGTGTACAAGTCGCGCTAATGTGGCGGACGCCTCAGGGATCCTTACGTTACGTGTGAACGACAAACTACCTACTGTTTGGTCAAGTTACATTCACTACGATTGCCCTCTATATTCTTAATGTTATACTAACATGCCACAGCCTGTTATTTAGACTAGCTTCAGAATTTAAGTACAAATTGTGTTACTTACAATAGTTATGGTATAGATTAGTTTTATTCAGTTTTGTAGAAAGGATAACTAGTATAATCATTGTAATTTCACTCAAATATCAACATTTCTAAGCAAATGCATTTAAATTACATTTTTTGTATTGGATTTTAAACCTAAAACTGGATTTTATTTAACAATATGTTAGTCATAATATTATACATCAGAATAAAAAAGTATAAACTATAAACTGATCCATTATTATTACAACATATTAATTTGTACTAGACAGTTATTTAGTTAGGTAGGTACGTAAAATTAGTGTTTCAGTATAAAGGTGTCGATAAAAAAGTGAGGAATGAGAATACAACAGGAAGAAAATAATACTGCTACTACCTATCTATCTAAATAAAGAAAAATTGACGAAGTTTATATCTACGTTGTAACCAGATAGCTAACAAGGCTTAAAGATAGAGTGACCCTTACTAAATATTTAAATTAAAAATAATATCTTGTCAACTAGCAAAAGCAATTTCTTCCCTTAATCAATATAACTGTTGGTGTAAAAGGTAGGGTTTCAAATATGCATTAGAGAGACAAAAATAAGATCATTTAAAATTCAGAAGGGTATCATTATATTGCTTCATAAATAAGTAATTAAAGGTATTCAAGGAACCCATTATTACTACTTTGTGCTCTCTGATTTCTAATGAAAAACCAGATGAATAATTAAAAAACCTTAATGAATAAATCTATACTTGTAAATGATGAAAGAACAAACAGTCTGTACTTGGACGCAAATTAAATAAAAATGAATCTAGGTCACTTGCGACTGGCAGTAGCACAAGAATTAATAGATAATGCATAAAAAATATATGTACACTTAATCAAATATGGAGTGACGTAAGCAGTCTTTTCTCAGCAAAGAAACTATTCTACTTTTCTAATAAAGTAAATTGGGCTAAATGCGTTACGAAAATCTGGGACAACACATTTACCCCGTTTAACTCAAAAAAATACTTTGTTCTGATCAATAAAATGGCAAGAATTTAATTCTCTTTCAAATTGTCAATAACCTTCTGCAGATCTCAATTATATTACGTAAGATATATTTACATTATTAATTGCTCCCTTATTTTAATAATATCTACAGTGACACTAAGTAACTTGTTCCAATACTGAACTGAATAATATTTTTTTGTGGAAGACCCATTTGTGATTTTGTGAGATAAGGAATTTGATAAAATTGGGAATTATTAAATTTTCAATGGACTTCCACAAAAATACCAAACCAGAAAGAGTTTGATGAATGTGCGAAAAGTAGGTATAGTGTCCTATCATAAGAATTTAATACTATTGTGACTAGTAAAGCGTAGTTTTATTATTGTATAGTTGAGGTCCTTGAGCGTCGAATGTCGGCGAGAGTGATGCCACAACACACCAAGCACTGCACATCCTCGCTTGATATGCGACCTTTAAGCTCACTTTAAGCGTAAGATATGGCTCAAAAGACTAGGATATTATCACTTGAGATTAACTAGTTTTTGTGTTCAGTGTTGTAGTACTTCTGGACTTGGAATCGTAAGGAGGCATTGGTCTAGCGATACCGACTTTGACCATACCTCTCGCAGCACCTTTCAGTGCCTGCACCGCTTGGTCTAGTGTAGCATTCTTGATGCTGGCTCCATTAACGGATAACACTCGGTCTCCAGGTGAGATCTCTCCATTCTTCTCGGCCACCCCTCCAGGAACTAGGCTTCTGACCACAATTACAGTACCCTGAGGGTCAATAGGATCTTGATAGTCAAGAATAGAGAATCCTAAACCCTGGTCCCCTTTCACCAGTTCAATGATATCCTCCTTGCTCTGCCACATAGCTAGGCCTGACACACACTCTAATGAACGAGACTTTTTAGACTGATTTGAATGATTTGTTAAGGTGGCAGTACTTGATGTGTTGATAGAAGTATCAGATTGTGCTTTCACTATAGTAGTCAAGTTGTTCAGGCTTCCAGATATGATTTTTCTCGCTTCAAATCCTTCTCGGTCAGGGGCTAGGTTTATCAGAGGTCGAGGGCCACTGTCGATGCTACTCCGAGCGCAAACTAATCTTACCCTTTTAGGCAACTGTTTCAAAATATTCACAACCGCAGTATGTGTTAATCCATGCAGTCTATACTCATTTACTTCTAGCAGTTCATCACCAGCTGTGAGAGGACTCTGCTGCCCTACTGGACCTTCAGGAAGAACAGATCTGATGTAATGGTGAGGTCTGACCTCCTGTCCACACTCTACATCGACAGTTCCTTCGAGGCTAATTCCAAGCCCTGCTAATTTATTGACTTCAGCGACCAAAATTTCCTTTTCTGACCCTAGTTCTTCCTCCCACCTCTTTTTAATATCTTCTTTATCTACAGCTAGTATTTCATCTAGTCTCTTATGAAGTTCCTCCTCAGTAGGTTCCTGTAAATCACCAACTTCGAGCACACAGGAGTCTATTGTAGTGTTAGATTCTGGCTCCGGTTCTATTTCTGTGATGCTGTTGTCAGCTTGAGAAGGCACTGGAAACCAGGAGAGAGTCGTGGCAGATGGTGAGGGTGAAGCTGGACGATCTTCGTTAAATATAGCCAGTTGAAGATGCTCAAACTTAGGTCCTCGTAGATACCTTTCTAATACTAAATGTACAGAGATACCTCTATTTCTAAGGATTTCAACTGCTTGAGGATTACTCTTTTCAGCTAGGGACACTCCATCTACTTCGATTATTCTGTCGTTAATTTTAATTTTTTCACTTTGTTCGGCACTACTGCCTTCTATAATACTCTTTATAAATATACCAGAGAGTTCTTCTTTCTCGCACACATATCCAGCCACAGTGATACCCAAGCCATACACATTTTTATTTAAGTCTACATGGACTATTTCAACTTCCGGAGGGGCAGGGATCTCTATAGGTATAGGCACTGTGATTGTAATCGTAGGAGAGAGGCCGTCTGCTACAATAGGTCGGTCGGGGATCTGCTGTAGATTATCAGGGACGACGCTAACAGCGGCCGCGACTAGACTGGCCTCGGCGAGGCCGTTGTGTGCAGCGAGGTAGTCGATGGGGTAACACTGGGAGAGGTCGTAGACGGGTGCGTACCCTGCTTCGATGAGGTGACGGTCGAGGAGCTCCGGGTCGGAGAGAAGCTTAGTCGGCACGAGTGCCGTACCGGGCAGCGGCGGGCGCAGCGCCGCGGCCGGGTCTGCAGGCCTGGCGACTAACAAACGCACGGCGGGGCCAGCCGCTCGCAGCACCGCCGCTACCTGCTCGGAAGTAAACCCGCGCAGGTTGACGGAGCCCGCCTGCAGCACGTGATCGCCGCTCTGCAGCCGCCCGTCCTTGTCTGCCGCGCCGCCCGGCGTCACGTACTTTATGACGACGCCCGTGCTGCGCCCGCCGACGAGGTTGAACCCGAGTCCGTTGCCGTCGTTGACCAGCTCGACTACTTCCACCTGCGCCCACTCGGTACTCAACACCATCGCGCACCGTCTCACCATCGGGATTGGGACACTCCCGTTGTTACGTGATGCGCCGTCCGCTGAGGTTACCCCCTCGTTGGCCGACCATCGCGATTATAGTCACACGAACGCCCGCAACGAGTGACTCCTTCACACTTAAAGATATCGTTGAACACGACTGAATCGCGACTTTATTGTATTTTTACGGAAAAATAATAAAAAATGACATTTACATACTTGCTGAAATGAAGACAGCGAGAATGTGGCCAGCTGCACGCAGGGCTGTCCGTCGAATAAATTCAATTTCTACTATTTGTTAACCATTGTCGTAAATTAAAATAATAATAACTTTAAAAATCTTTATTTACTTTTATTGGATCATAGAACATATGATTTTGATTGATTGAGTTTTCATTGATAATTTATTTGATTGAATGGAAAATGAACGAATGAAGTAAAGTCAATCAGTCATGTAAACTCGTGAGATGATGAGATGACTAACGCAACTGTATTAATATAATAGCGGTAGATGGCATTACTTGTACGCTGAAATTAGCGCCATCTTGTGGTGCTGAACAAGAGTGTAACAGTAGTACCTAACTTACACTCTAGATAGCGTATGAAGCGTTTAGTACATTTTCAGCACTATAGATGGCATTTTTTTTTTCAGTTATCTAGATGGCGTTGTATTGAATAATTTATTGGTTGGTAACTGAAGCTACGCATTACGGCCACTAGAGGCGCATTTTAAAATGTAGAGGTTAATAGTACATTATGATATAAGTGCGGTAAGTTGAAAATTACAGCCGAGGCGTTATTGCTAGCCCGAGCCGTAGGCGAGGGCTACAAGAAAGCAGAGGCTGTAATTATCAAAGCGCACGTATGTCATACGACGTTTTATAACACATTTGCGAGGAAATCAAATAAAAACAATACAGCGAAAAGAAAAAGCGCGCGGAATAATTTTTATTTGTTCACAAATTAGCGATGCGCGGGCATCAGTGCTTTTTTTTTTAAGGCAACGGTACAAAAACAGCCAGTATTACTAATAAAGTAAATTAATATTTTTTTGTTTCTGTTACAGATGTAATTTACTGTCAAAATGAATTAAATTAAAGAATTAAATGTTTATTTTTTATATTTTATCTCCCAAAGTTAATTTTATTCATAAAATATTGACCACTTTTCTGACATAAAAACTTTTTGATTTGCTTTCTTTGCTTTTTTTTCTTAAGATTTAAAAAAGTACCGTTGGTTTTAGACGGAGCATGATAAACCGTACGTGTTACCTTATTAGAAAGAAACTCGTGCGTTTTACTTTACGATTACGCACAAGTACGTAATGACATACATTACGATATTGAAATTGGTGAAATAAGAGGCCCTTTACGAGCAAATGTGTTATAATAGTACATTATGATATAAGTGCGGTAAGTTGAAAATTACAGCCGAGGCGATATTGCTAGCCCGAGCCGTAGGCGAGGGCTACAAGAAAGCAGAGGCTGTAATTATCAAAGCGCACGTATGTCATACGACGTTTTATAACACATTTGCGAGGAAATAAATAAAACTCGGACTTTCTTAAACGAATAAATCTTTAATCACTTGCCAAAGTTAATTTTATTCATAAAATATTGACCACTTTTCTGACATAAAAACTTTTTGATTTGCTTTCTTTGCTTTTTTTTTCTTAAGATTTAAAAAAGTACCGTTGGTTTTAGACGGAGCATGATAAACCGTACGTGTTACCTTACTAAAAAGAAACTCGTGCGTTTTACTTTACGATTACGCACAAGTACGTAATGACATACATTACGATATTGAAATTGGTGAAATAAGAGGCCCTTTACGAGCAAATGTGTTATAATAGTACATTATGATATAAGTGCGGTAAGTTGAAAATTACAGCCGAGGCGATATTGCTAGCCCGAGCCGTAGGCGAGGGCTACAAGAAAGCAGAGGCTGTAATTATCAAAGCGCACGTATGTCATACGACGTTTTATAACACATTTGCGAGGAAATAAATAAAACTCGGACTTTCTTAAACGAATAAATCTTTAATCACTTGCCAAAGTTAATTTTATTCATAAAATATTGACCACTTTTCTGACATAAAAACTTTTTGATTTGCTTTCTTTGCTTTTTTTTTTCTTAAGATTTAAAAAAGTACCGTTGGTTTTAGACGGAGCATGATAAACCGTACGTGTTACCTTATTAGAAAGAAACTCGTGCGTTTTACTTTACGATTACGCACAAGTACGTAATGACATACATTACGATATTGAAATTGGTGAAATAAGAGGCCCTTTACGAGCAAATGTGTTATAAAAAGTTTTATTTGTCCATTTTGTCCAAAACCTGTCTAGTCTGCAAACATAAAACATACAATTTACAATATTTTACAAATCTAACTACAAGAAAGTCGTGTCTAGTTACACTATTTATGACAGAAGCTTGCGGGTCAAGGAATTCGCGACGCTACGGTGACGCGCCTGCGCCGCGACTTATCATTGACCGTATAACCTTACATTACGGTCTCCACTGTCCATTTTACAGCTAGTTCCTTATTCTAGGTATTATCTATATCGTTGTTAACCCAGTTTGATAGGCACTATGCCGTACATTGCTGCTTTGAGGTAGCCACGTCTCGTCTGTAATTTCCTGCATTGCGCCTTTGAATCTCAGTTATCAACTTCTCATCTGAGCGATGTTCCCGGTTGCATCTTTCGGGAGCCCGGGGTCCGATAAACCCCAAATTAATTTGGAGTCGGCGCAGTAGGTAAGTCATCATCATTGACCATACCTTCTGCAAATAGATTTGGCAATATTTTTTGCGGCCGGCGGCCTGCATGACACCAACCCTCCTAGGGACCAAGCAGTTTATCCGCTACGGCGCGAAGAGAACTTGAGGTTTTGCTAGTCTCCCTCAGATCCCTTAGTCGCCTTTTACGACACCCACGGGATGAGATGGGGTAACCCTATTCTATGCCGGGGCTACACGGCTTATGCCGGGGCTACACGGCTTGAAACTCAGTTATCAACGAGATAGATAATAATTGAGGTGCAGTATATAAGCCAATGAAAAGATAGATTAAAAATTCATATTCATATAATTTATTGGTAATAATTTCATTACAAGTCATAAATTAATGCTAACATTTTTTTTAATCTGCAAATCTGTCAGGTTGACCAAGTTGAACTATTCAGAAATTAGCACCTTGCCAATGACCATAACTTTATAAATTTACCTAAGTATTTCAGTCTTAATTATTATTTATTACTTAATTAAATGATGACGATTGTAGTGTTCACATTTTTCTATAGGTATTAACATTTCGTATTATTATAAGTACTTATAACATTTCTAATAGCCGTAACAGACAATCGAACCGCACCGCGCCGCACCAGTGACTTTAGTAATAATATTGTCATTGTGTAACTTTTACGTATGAAGAATACCTGTGACTTTCGGCCACAGAATACATCATAGTCGGTACATAATTTGACGATACTATGCGGTGCGGGTTCGATCGTCTGTTAAGGTTATAATAATAATTAAGGGGATAGTCTACCTACTCTTTTCTCCATACAAACTTTACAAACGTAGTCGACTGTTTCCTCCCTGAATAAAGATATTAGAAAAATACAGCTTTCGAAGTGCAAATTTATCCAAAAATACCAACAATCGCCGAGTGATCATGATTAACCCAAATATCTCGGAATTATAATGATCTGCATTGGCGACTAGTCGGCTAGTCTGCTAGTCGGCAGAACCCCTAGTCGGCCCATTTCTAGTCTTTATCCTAGGAGGAAACAGTCGACTTCGTTTGTATGGAGAAATTACTATTAACTTCAAATTGTTCAGTACCTACGTTCAGTTTTTAAGTTTTTTATCGAAAACGGTTAAGCAATTGTTGGTAATTTCATCGTTATTGTTAGGAGTTGAGCAATTGTTGGTAATATGTAGTATATCCGTTGTCTAGTACCCATAGTACAAGCCTAGTGCTTAGTTTGGGGCTAGATTGCGCTGTGTGTAACGTCGTGCAATATTTTTTTAATTTTTTTTAATTTTATTTTTTTAATTTCATCGTTATTCACCGGCCGTGGTCGCGAGAAGATCGATTGAAGAAGGAGGCTGTTGGTCTTGGTTGGTCTTCTCGCCACCACGGCCGGTGCAACCCGTTTGCCTAAACGTCGAAGTAATTAAAAACAATGATTAGGTTTTTGCAACGCGATCTGGAGCTGTAGGTAGTTCTAATCATAAAGATGGATGGAAATCGTGTCAGTTTAAAAAGATTGTTGGTTATTTAATCGTTGTTGGAAATATTGTTATTTTTGCGAATCATTTAATTATTTTAACTGTGTAGGTACATTGGTCTTAAAATATGTGGGTAGGTACTAGGTACCTACTATATTAGTGCACAGTCTAGGCACTCGTTTTGAGCATACAATAATGTACCTAGTATAAAATTAAATTAATACTTAAGTTAAAATACCTATGTATACGGGGTGTCGGGGTGCTCCGCATACTTTTTTCGAAGTTATAATAAAACTAGTCAAATTTCTATTATGCGTTAAATATTTATGCCAAATATTTTTATGCGTAATGCGTAGGTATGTACCTAAGTATAGCTAAAATGTTTATGACAAATGTCTGTTATGCCTAAAATATTTAGGTACTCAAAAGTTTTTATGCGTAAATGCGTAATGAGTAAGTATTATGAATAAAATGTTAATGCTATAATCGTTATTTATCGTCGACAATAACAAAAACATAAACTGTTTTTGTCATAAACATAGGGCACAGGCACCTAAAATCGAGGGATCCCGATTTTTGGTGCCTGAAATGTCAGCAAAAGAAGCATAAAACTCAAAGTTAAATTTGGACTCTGCTTCCGTCAGTATCTAACTATTCGCTAACTCGGTGCCTACCTATGAAAAAGTGAATTAATCTTTATGTATGAAATGCTTTCCCCTGACTGACTAACTGATGAACGCACAGCCTCAGCCTTTGGAGAGTTGGCCTGAAAATTGGAGAGTGTGTTCTTAAGATGATGTTTTTTCGAAATTTCTAATTCGGTGGTCACGCGGGTAGGCCCTTAGTAGGTATATGGGATGCCGCAGTCCCATCAGTTGGATGTAGGCGGAGGGAATCAAACGGCGAAAGTACGGTAACCTTGAGAGGAGTTACCTATTTCAACCAACCCTAGGACCCCTAGACCCTACGACCATGGGAGCCTGACTTTCGGAGCGTTTAGTTGAGACAAAACGGGACCTGAATGCTTGACTTTATGGTATCAGCATTGTCATTCAGCGTGGCAATGTTGCCAGTGTTCTGGCCTCGCTGACAAAATATGACGGGTACCTACGCTAAATTGTAGTACCTAAATACTTACTTACAACAAAATATGCCGTAAATTTAAACTACCTTTTCGTGATGTTGGTTATAAATTAAACTTTAGAGAGATCTTTACAAGTCGAAGGGACCTGTAAAGGTCTCGAAACGTTGAGCGTTGAAACAATCCTAAAAGTAATTAACACCACGCGATTAAAACCGAAAAATTAGTTCAATTTTTAAACTACCTATCTATTTGATATGCACAAACGCAACTAATCATAGCTTAGGGAGCGCATGGGATAAAATCCTATCAACAACCACGACAACAAACATTTAATTACAGTCCGTAACAAACAGTTCAGTGCAACAACTCGGTAATTCTTCTGTATCAAAATGTCACAGTGTTCACAGATAGACACGGTAATTAGCAGCGTTGCGTTTGGTGGCGTTGCGGCCGCGGTGTAGACGATGCGGGCGGCGGGTACGGGCGGTCCCCCCACGCGGCGGCGGCGCGCGGCGAACTGCGGCCCGGGACCTGCGGAGCGAGCGAGCTGAACACATCAGCCCCGCCAATCACAGCGCAGATGTCTCGCTATAGGCGCGCGACTTTTCCGAGGGGAGGAGCCGCTCGAGTGGCGGCGACCCGCGCCCCGGGCTCCGGCCGCCACTCTCGCCCCGAGAGCCACTAGAGGCTGAGCCGTCGAGTGGCGTCGAGTGTCGGCCGGTCGGATGTCCGCGGAGGGCGGCGGCTACTCGCCGTGTCCGGCGGAGGCGCTGCCGGAACTGAGCGCTGCCGAGCTGGCGATGAGCCTGTCGCCGAAATCGGCCCTGCTGCAGCAGAACCTCTCGCATCTACATCTCCAGCATTCGACGCCCTTCTCCGTCACCGATATTCTCTCTCCCATCGAGGAGTACCGCAAGCTGGAGTTGGCGAACAACCCGCCGTCGCCGTACAGGTGCGTGGATCGATCGCGGGGGGGGGGGCTCCCTCCACCCGCTCATTTTTCGAGTGGCGAAGGTCCCGACGAGAGTGCTCGAGCGACGCTCCTAGTCGAAGGATATAGTTCGGTGACGTTTGTTAGTACAGGTATGTTGTGATTGCCGGTCAAGTGATGATGCTATGTGCGGTCAATGATGTGAGCCGAGCGGCCACTCGACGCGATCTCCGCCACTTGTTACGATAACAACTCATCTATCGCGAAACAGTCTTGAACAATTTTGATTTAAATTTATTATGCATCGAAAAGTAATCGTGAATATAAAGTAAGAACAATGATGGTGCCAAGGTGAGCCCTGTGGGACGCTGCACGCGCGCCGCCCGCCCGCCCGCGCCCGCGCCGCAAGCATGGCCGTCGAGGCCTACTACCATAGGTAATGTGAGCAGGTGTACGTTAATTAAGTTAATTGTCCGCGGGTAATTAAACTGTCAAGTGATAAACAAATAGTGGGACGGTAGCCGCTCGACGATCAGTCAACACAATCGAAAGCCATTCATAAATTCACATCCGGAATATTTTTGTCAATTAGGTATCTGCCTTCCTAGGTATTAAGGATTTTTTTGGATAATGAATTTCTTATTTATTAGAGATTTAAAAAATTACTTTTTTTTAAATTAATTTGAATTTGAGTGCGTTTTCATTATTTGATATTGGTCAGTTTAATAAATATTAACCATTAGTTATTATAAATGATATTATTATATCTATCTATTATTATAACTAGATATCTACTACCAAATCTTTCTATAAAATTAAATCAAATTACAAAATAGAAATCTTAAGGTTTAATATGAGTTTAAATATTTTATAATCGAAAACTAACTTCTCCGAGTATTTAATCTGCAGCCAACGCCAAATTCTATTTATTAATTATTAATTTACCCTTTTAAACTAACAAAAAAAAATTACAGCCGAATTATGAACCCTCTCCTTTTTTTGGAAGTCAATTAAAGGTACGAAACTTATCCGGATGTCGATTTATGGTAATTCCACGCAATGACGCAATTTATTTTTTACTTTGCTTAGCGTTTACGTTAATTTATCGACGATAAAAAGAATCAACAATGTGTGTAAATAGTAATATCTACTGACTAGTTCAAATTGAATTAGTCAGTAGATATTATTTTATTATTTAGATATTTTATAGACTACCTACCTACTTATACTTGCATTATCAAGATTCGGTGATTTTGTAAAATCATTTAACACTCTCTATGTTTTAACTAAATAAATAAATAAATTCTGCGAACAACACACAGCGCCATCTAGCCCCGTGGTAAGCGACTAAGCTTGTGTTACGGTGACTAGACAACGGATATAATACTTATATTTATTTTTCTTTTGTAAATACATACATATTATACATAGAAGGACACCCAGACCAGACACAAATATTTATTTTTAAGCATAAATACTTGCATCCGGCGGGAATCGAACCCGCAACCTCCTGCATTGCAGTCGCGCTCTCGCACGACGCGCCACAGAGGTCGTCAAAATGCAACTTCGAATATTTTGTCAGTGTATAACATTTTTTTTTTAGAAGTTAAGTTTGGTTTCAATAAAATAGGTAGGTTTATCATTTTCGCTACCAATTTTGTTTCTTGGTCAAATGCTTTATAAGCTTGGTATTCAGTTACATAGGTACCAGCAAGAGTTTATAATAGGTAGATACCTATTCATAGACCTATCTACCTAATACTTATGTTAATACGCAGGTATGTTTCGCAAAATTGAGTGATTATTTTCTTTAATTAATTTAATTTTTTTTTCAATTTGAATAAAGACACTGTCAGTGTTGCTTTTAGTGATAGGAACAATAAAAATACACATTTGTTTGTTTCTGATAACATCCTCTGTGCATATAAATTAAAGTTTCGCAACTAGCCCTATAACTGAGCTCTGTTTTCCTTTCACCGTAAGAGATCCTCTGTGTCTAACGTTTATCCAATTCAGTGCTTCTACTTACCTCTATCATTTCATTTCATGTTTTTGTCGTGAGTTCATGTATATTTTAAGAAAGTTACTTCCTAAATAAAAAGTTATCTCATTCTACAAAGTATGCAATTAATTGCTCATATAATTAAATGTAAACTTAAAAATGAAATCCAAAGAGTGAACAAATAACATCTTGTCTCAACGTAGGCAAAGGTAGGTGCGTAGATTTTTAAATAATACAAATTGTTAAGTAGAAAATCGAGAATTTCGTTTAGGCCTAATCTGCGACATTTGCATTAGTCACACAACGGATATCCATTTGAAGTTATTAGCAATTTAACTAAACATTATCTATATATTAAACCATTTCAACACATTGAAAATACAATTAACCTAAAAATACAGAACAAACTAAAATGTAACTAAAACTAAAACGATTTAACTAAAACGTTATTTTATTCATTCAATTATTTGGGGTTATTTTACAATCATCAACTTATCAAATTTTAGCAATTTTATTAGATTACCTATATTTACATGTTAGAAGAAGAAAAATAACCAAATACGTACAAAACAAATTTCGGAGAATCTGTTGGCAAAATGAATTTAAAATCATATTTGTTTAAACACAAATAATAGATGGCGTCATATTTATTTAAATTTTGCTAGAGGTGACGAAAATAAAAGTGTCTTTGAAAAAACAGTAGGTGTTGGCTAAAAAACTACACTTAGCACCAAAAATGTTTGTTTTAGTGTCAAGAGGGTCTCGCCTTCGCACCTAAAGCGTGCATATAGACATTTTGCTATGTAAAAATAAATATGCATTTATCTACATCAAGTTAAATAATCATAAGAATATTACCTATAAGGACAAGGTACCTTATACTTAAGTATAAGGTACGTGAAAGTGTGTAAGATATAAAATTAAATGACCTAACTGACTTAGATATCTTAGCAGAGACCAAACCGTTGCCTGGTCCTGTGTATGGATCCACTAAAAAGGATTTTTAGAAGTTCCTATGAGATCGGGAAAAGCTGTTAGTTTAACATAGTAAGAGCGTGGCGATGCGCCAACAATTAGGTAAAACTGTGATAGTTCCGTTTGTGTTGTATGCCTTGGACTTTAGTAAGTTTGATTTGCCCGCACCAATCAATGTTTAGTTCGTCTTTAGATTGACGGATTTGTACTAGTAGTAGGTACTAATCCGTCGTAAAACTAGTAGACGCACATAATATGAAAAATTCGCTTGACTACTAGGAGCTTCTTCTTTTTATACAGTGGTGTGGCTCACCTCACCTAATGTTTCAGCGTTTTCAGGTTCTAAGGCCTCTAACTTGACCTAACGGCTATCGGAGACTGCTTTTGTGCCACACAAATTATCGGCGCACCATCTTAGTAAATTCATTACCAAGTAATTCGAAGCTGAACTTACTTATATACTCGAACTGTCATATATAAAAAAAAATAGGAAGAAAAATTTGAGATAGAGACAGATGGGTAATTTTGAGCATTAGTTAGGCCTGTTATCAAGTTAATCTTTACACCTCTCCAACCTGAACATTTTTTTAACCTAATTCATTTAAGAGGATAGTCTCCATTCTCTTTCTCCATACAAACGTAGTTTACATTTTCCTCCCTGGATAAAGACATTAGAGCAAATATGTTTATGCCATAAAACCTATATCTGTCATGACAATGCATCTACGTTTTTTTTTCTAATTAAAATAATAATAAAAAAATAAAAAAAAATGAAAAAATAAAAAGGTAGATGCATAGTAGAGATGGGCCGACTAGTCGCCGACTAGTCGGGAAAGCCGACTAGTCGGCAGTTCAACCGACTAGTCGGAAGGTGCCGACTAGTCGGCAAATTATGCCGACTAGTCGTCAACTAACAATTATACAATAAAACCAATATTTATTTAATTAGTAGTAGGTACAGTTTAGAAGGTGGGTAGTCAGAAAAACGTAAACAAAACACGTCATAGCTTACATACATCATCTAAACATCTAAAGTGTCATAACCATAACTATGCCTCAGCTCCATTTTTTTTCCAACTTTTATTTTTATTTCATCCATTTTTTGGAAGTTTCGCTACAGCTTTCGAAGTGCAAACTTATCCAAAAATAGCAACAATCGCCGAGTGATCACGATTAACCCAAATATCTCGGAATTATAATGATCTGCATTGCCGACTAGTCGGCCGACTAGTCAGCAATTTTGGAACCGACTAGTCGGCTAGTCTGCTAGTCGGCAGAACCCCTAGTCGGCCCATCTCTAATGCATAGTCATGACAGATATAAGTTTTATGGCCTAAACATATTTGCTCTAATGTCTTTATCCAGGGAGGAAAATTTAAACTACGTTTGTTTGGAGAAAGAGAATGGAGACTATCCTCTTAAGTTACCTAATTCTAAAAGAGCACTTAGCAAAAATAACAGAATTTTAATTAAAATCGGTAACAATCAACGGCCGACAGCAGATGACTACCGCATCCTGTCAAAACTCAATTTGTTAAGTCAAACATCGTAATAGGTCTATCTAGGGTGTTGCCAACTTTAACAAAATTCTGCTTTCTCGGTAGATATAGGCGTTATAGCTGTAGGATTAGAGTTCAAAATGCTAAGGCTATGGATGTTTTCTGCGAGGATGGGTCGATGGGAGATTAAATTGTGTAAATAGGGATTATATAGATAAGCCCGCCATTGTCTGGAAGTGACGATTTGGCGCCTACCAGGGATGGCGGTGTGAGGCAGATTTGTAGGGCTTAGTGGATTAAAATTAAAGCTGTGTATCTATGTGATGATTTGCATAGTTAAAAAACTATCAATTGCTTATTATTATGATCAGATAAAACTAGTTAAGCAGTAGGTAGGTAAGTTGTGCAAGTGAAAAAAGAGAATCATGTCACTTCTTAAATGCACTTTAGTCAATGTATGATTGATTGAGGTTGTTTGTGGCTCATTGTTCCCAATACCTTTACCTACTCAAATAAGTGACCCTTTAGTGATGCTATAATGGAGGCATCAATTGGCAGAAAGCTTCACCCGCGTCTTGTTACCACCCAAGACGATCTTATCTCGTGTATTGAAGATACTGTTTCAAATTACTAGTGAACAGAGTTTCTTAGGTTCAGTTACTTTATCGCAACAGCTAAATTGACGGGTGATTTTATTTGAAGACGTCCCTATAGACTTTGTCTTTTACGATGAGGACTGTCCTTTTGTTTTTAAGAGAGTTGGTAACTTTTACCACTTCTAATAGCCGTAGCAGACGATCGAACCACACCGCCGCGCCACACCAGTGACAAGTAATAATATTTTTTTGTGAAACTATCATGACGTATTCTGTGGCCGAACGCATGCTAGTCGGTACATAATTTGACAGTACAGTGCGGTGCGGCTTCGATCGTCTGTTACTGCTATAAGACCGCATTTGGAGACCTCTTTCGCTCCTCTAATGTCCCCTACATTAAAGGAGCGAAAGAGGTCTCCAAAATGGGGGTCCCTCCTTTTCGCATACCTAAACTTTTTTGTCATAAACACAATAGGCATAACGATTATACTTAGTAATAAACATTTTGGTTATAATACTTAGGTATGTTATGTATGACGCATAAAAACTTTTGGCATAAATATTTTAGGCATAACCGACATTTGGCATAAATAATATGCCAAGCTTTTTTATGCCGGAAAAGTTTATTGTTTAAATACCTAATATTATGCGCTACGTTTTGGCTTTCTGAATTTTTGACAAAAATGTTTATGCCAGACAGAGGGGACCCCGCCAAATCCAAACTGCTCTGTTTATCCTGACTATTCATTTCGCTCTATCTAACAGCTAACCTTCCCCCCAGGTCGAACTCGTCCGGGAGCAGCATCAACTCGCCCCTAGGCCCGACGGCCTCGTGCGGCATGGCGGGCAACCCGTACGCCGTGCCGCTGTACGGCGGCGCGCCGGTGCAGGGCTACGGCTGCGCCCCCACGGACCTGCCGCACTATGGAGACATGCGGAGTGCGGGCTGGTACCCCGCCACCAACGACCCTAGGTTTGCCAGTGAGTCGATGTTTTAATTTATGTTTAGATTTATAGATACGTAAGTGCTTTGTTTATAGGTACCGAAAATGAAATTACATCAAGATATCTAGTGTGGCACAACGGGAGGCCTTATCGCTTAAGGGCGATCTCTTCTAGGAAACCAATAACACTTAAGAGGACAGTCTACCTTCTCTTTTCTCCATACAAACTTTACAAACGTAGTCGACTGTTTTCTCCTTGGATAAAGACATTAGAGCAAATATACTATGCCCCTACTTTTTGTTTTTTTGTTCATTTTCTAATTAGAATAGAAATAAAATTCCGATAAATTAGTTTAAAAAAAAACTAAAGAAAGGAGAAGGTAGACTCTTCCCTTAAGATTCATGTTAAAATACACTTTATACCATTCACACTCTTAAAAGCTTATTTTATTCACGCAAAACAGTTAATAAAAAGGCCTTTTACTCACGCTGTTTGGTGTTTGAATTTAGAACACAATTTACTCGTCTCGTCCATTTAAATACTTATACAACCCCCTTACGCGAAAAAAAACTTGATACAAACTCCTTGCGCTAAGAATACTCGACATACAAATTCTTTTTAGGGTTCCGTACTCAAAGGGAAAAACGGAACATTTTTACTGAGTCTTCGCTGTCTGTCTGTCCATCTTTCGCTAGTCTGCATCTCATAAACTGTGATAGCTAGACAGTTGAAATTTTCACAGTAGATATATTTCTTTAGCCGCTATAACAACAAATAGATGAAAAAAAAACACTTAAGGACCATTCAACAAACGTGATTTTGACATTAAAACGCTACGATACCGCGATGTATTTTTTACCACTAGCACTTTTTACCATCTAGTGATGAATTGAGACTGGCGCCAGTGGTAAAATAAATTTTAACGTTCGCGTTGCATTCACGGATTGGTTGCCGGTCCAGTGTTCATTTCAGGGTTCCGTACCCAATAATAATTGTGATAGTGGTACGGAAACCTTCGTACGCGACGCGTGTCCGACTCACACTTGACCGGTTTTTTTTCTCGTAGTCATGGTATAAAGTATAGTATGCAACTCTTGAATAAAGTACGGATTTACATTGAGGGCCATGAACCACTGGCGTCGCTCAGGATTCTAACACTTGAATTACTCGCTACGCTCGTGATTCAATCATCATGAATCACTCCCTACGGTCGTGATTCAGTCGTTAGAATCCTTCACTAGCTCGTGGTTCATCTATGGCCCTCGCACTAAAACCGTCTTTTATTCACTAGTTGCATAATATACTATTCTCGCGCTCCTCCGTGCTTCGGAAGGCACGTAAACCACGAGATTTTTTTGCGCCACGAAATATCGGTCGCCAAAGTTATGACCGCGCCAAGCGTTGCCTAACGCGCCCAACCACTCAAGATCGGCAGCTACAGCTAGGCCAATGAGCTCCTCATCATTTGTCTTGTAGTCTGATAGCGTAGCTCAAATCTTTTTGTGCTATAGCGTATGGGGCTATGTTTGGGACATTATCTTAAATGAATTTGCGACGCAGTGCCCGAATAGCCTAATTTAAAGGTGTGAAAGCTTCTTGACATTATTTTAGGATTAATTTTAACGTGTGTTTTAAAAGACCAGGTATAGGCACAGAATGCATAAATAATACTTACAAGTAGTATATAGGTAACTTTTAGAACAAAAAATAGATTTCAAATATTTTGATTTAGTTTCTGTAGGACCGGCTAAAGTTTGTTAAATTGAATTGAAACAGGTAGGTAACTAGGTACAGTAGGTGGTTCTTACAAGACGTATACCTACATGCTAACGCTACAATTAGTAATATTCAAATAATATTAATAAAATATAATCAACAGTACCTAACTCACAAGGAAAAGCATAGCGCGGTCGAAAATTTAGGCCTACATTACGGCAGAGTTACAATAGATGATATTACAGTTCCAAGTGAGAGTGAATGCAGATTGTAATAAGTTGACGAAAATAATGAAGGAAAATCATAATGTTGCTAGGTTTAGGAGAAATATTTAAAAAAAAAACACAGTGAAACAAATAAAATAAATTACAGGTAGGTTAAATTAAAGTCATTTTTTCGGTTTGAATCGCATGGTGTTTATTATACTTTTAGCATTGTTTCAATGCTTAACGCTTCGAGACCTTTACAGGTCTCTTCTTCAGGATTGAACAATGTTAAAAGTAATAAATACTACGCGATTAAAACCGAAAAATGAGTTTAATTTCAATCCAACATCGCGAAAACGAAGAAAAATCTATATCTCTAGGTAATTTATCAATCTAAGAAGGTACATCATAATTGTCCCATTGACGGGACAAAATCTACACTCTACACAATGCAGATTTTTGTATCTAACATCTAACCCACCCAACATTCCATTTGCAATATCGCATATAATAATATGTTTGCACTGACACCCCCCGTGTCATTGGGTAACCCGACACCTGCCAATATCGAGCCGAGGTAGAATTACACAGAGCCGACACCAGCTCACGTATTGTTCCACAAATTTCGTGTAAGAGACACTTAATCAGGCGCCACTTGCAGGGCTCTGATTATAATATACTAGCTGCGTCCCGCGGTTTCATCCGCGTAAGTCCTGATCCCGTGAAAATATCGGGATCAAAAGTAGCCTTTGTTAGTCCTCGATAATGTAGCTTTCTTTTTGTGAAAGAGTTTTTGAGTCAGTCAAAACCAGTACCAGTCCAGTAGTTTTTGAGTTTATTCATAACAAACATACAGACACACACAAAAATACAAATCTTTCCTCTTTAAAATATATAAGTGTAGACAATATGCGCCTATTTTTTCTATTTTTTTAAGCTTTTGTGATTCTGTACTTAAGTTGTGCAAATAAAGCGTTCATCTATGCGCCTCGCGTAAGTCCCGATCCTAAGAGAATATCGGGATCAAAAGTAGTAAAAGTACTTTCACATTTAAAATATTATGTAAGAAAGATATCTAGACTTTTCTTCTGTTTTCGCGATGTTGTATTGAAACAATGCTTAAAGTAATAAATACCACGCGATTTAAATCGAGAAATGTCTTTAATTAGAAAGATATCTACCTAATAAAGACTTAAGTAACTTACTTAATCTATTATTAATTCCTTTCAACTGAGCGATGTTCCCGGTTGCATCCCTCTCAGAAGTCCCTAAACTCCCAAATTATTTCTAAATGGTTCAAAACTAAATTTACTAAATACAGAAATTAATAAATACCTACTAATAAATATAATTAATTGTGGATCAATTTGATTTTTCCCTGATTTGTGGCAAATAAATGCCGATCCGTTAGCCAAGGTTGCAAGTCTCGCAACGGCCCTCAATTTTATTGTACAAAATATAAAGTAAATTTACCTACCTATACCAATTTCAAAATGGTTTCGTGGCCGCCCCGTTACAAGTGAGACTGTCTCAAGTTGCAACCGTGTTCCCTCGACATCGCATCGTCCTCGCCAAGCAAACACCATTAGTAGAACGTAAAAAATAACGTTGATTGAGCTGTGCGTGCCGGCAATACACCACCATGTCTTATTTCTGAATAATCAATCAGAAAATTATACAGATACGGCATCCTAACTCAATACAGATCTCTTGCAATTTAGAGCTGAGAGTAGTAAAGACCTTTCATAGAATTGCACTGGTTTGTAATAGAGAGTAGAAGGAGAAAGGTCTCCTGATAGTGGTCCAATTCAAACTCGTCTCTGACGGACACTCCAGCTATTAAGCTCCAGCTCCATATTTCAAGTTTCGTCGCAATCGGTTCAGAAGTTTTTGCGTAAAGGAAAGATAAAGTCACATACCTACAAACATTTGCAAGTATAATTTTATGAACAGGATAGGAAGAATATAGGATTAAATTAGTAATATACCCCCATACATTATTATCCAAAAAACAAAGCGATTAATTCTGAATCTCCTCTTTCGGTTATTTTGGAAGTTGGTAAAAATGAGCTAATGCCCGATCTGTTAATATGGATAGTTGTCGAGTCTATGAGGTAACGCGATACTGCCGTCGGGAGCCGCTCCGTGGATACAGGTGCCCTCGTCGGTACTGTCATGTCTATCACTTATTATATTACACAAGTACCATTTCATGGATGGTATTATTTAAACTTTACGTTACTCGGTTGTTTACGATACTTTTATTGGCTCACGTTTTTTTTAAGAATGGCACAATTATGTGACAAACTTAGTTGTTTTAATCTCTGTGTTTGACACAACAGAAAAAGGATAACAAATTTAATTACGGACCTTGAACTACGAAAATGTTTAGTAGTAGGTAAGTATGTAACCCTAGAGATATCTAAACGTTAGAAACTGTAACTTAGTATAATAAAGTACCTGATAGCTTAATTCATCAAGTAGGTACGTATTGTACTAAAGTAAAGTTTGTTCTTGGAGAAAATGTTACAAAAAGTGGCTCAAGCTAAACGGGCTCGGATTTGAGGATCATTTGGATATATTTTTATGAATTGGACAAGACTACAACACCTAAAGCCTAGACCTAGGGTGACCTAGGTAGGTCGTCTATGCATTTATAGAATCTATCTATCTATCTAACTAATAAAAATTAAAAAACAAAAACAAAAATGTGTTACTCAAAAGGCTGGCCGCATTGCGCTCTCTGGATAGCAATACCTACCTATTCGTTAGCCAAAGTAGCACCCAGCCCTTTGGTTACCAGATGCTAACAATAATAATTATTTAGAAAGAAATAATCTTACTTTAAATTTACTCTATGTACGATGTTAATAATACCAACAATCGATCATGTTCGTTAGCCAACTTCTATCTTCGGCTGCTCATACCCCGGTAGTCTAGAGAAAGCTCAAATAGTGGTCAACAAACATACAAGACTTGGAAATGATTGCCACCGAAGCGTATCACATCCCGTAAGAAGGCAATGTTAACTCAAAATCCCTGTCATCAGGTTCATCGAAAATTAATTGTTGATTATTTCATGACGGAATATTGTTGAATTTTATTTGTAGGCACTAAAATGTCGGAAACAATGTTGCCTACAATCAATACACAAAAAAGAAATCAATATCATTCCGTCTTATGAAATAACTACTTACCTAACCTAATCAACAATTTTCGACGAACCTAAGATGCATTTTGAATTTGGCGGCTATAAATACCCCTTTAAATAGTGCAGATAAGGTTTAATTTGCAATGTAGGTTCTTGCAGTTATCACACGCCCGTCGCAACCAAATTATATACTCACTTTAAAAATTCAATTTATTTTCTTTTCCATTCAATAAATACAATGTTAAGAAGCTTAAAAGATTCGCTTTGTATCGGTGCTCAGATCAATCCTATCCTTACTCTCCTCGTACAATAGCATCAAAGGTTTAATTATAATATAAAAGAAATAAGTCTAACTGTAAGTAAACGCAATTACAAACAAAACCGTAACGAGTGAACATTTTACAAATAATTAAACAACCAAAATACGGCACGCTTCCGCCGAGATAAGCAGCTTAAACCCAGATTAGAACGGTAAACGGAATCTCTGACTGCTGTTCAAGCAGAAAAAACACGCTCTCGAATACCGTCCACCGAATTATTAGACAAAGATTGTAATATAAAATTAAAGTGGTGTAAGAGAGCGTTCCTCGAGGAAGTCAGTAGGTAGGTACCTGCATTGCGCCCGCGCGCGTCTAGGGAGCTGTGTTCTGTATACGTAGAGACAAAATAAGCAATTCCATTCTATCGGTCCCATGTTTGCCCACCACTAGAGACTTGGCTGAGCAAACACTAGGCCTCACGTCCGCAAATATGGTGAGGTCGATGGAGTCCGAACCTCTCTCTCTCCGGCCCCGTCTCGAATTATTTTTGTCTATGGTAATGCGGTGCACGTATACGAATAAATATGACGCTCTCGAAATGTTGTTACTTAGAGAAAAGTGCTTCTCCGAGTGCTGTCTAAATACATGGTAATTTTTGTAAATAAATAACTTCTTGTGAACGTGTTCGCTGACACCATACTGTTGCATTCTCGCTGGTTGGGTGTATTTGGAAACTTTAAGTAGGTACCAACTACTTAAAGGTAAAATAAATAAATACAGCTAATAGAAGGTGACCTCTGTTAAAGGTAGCTCTAGTACAGACCTATACTATACTAGGTATGTATGGTTTCTGTATTATAAGCATAAAATAAGTCGATAAAATCTGTCCATTTGTCATAAAATGTTAACAAGGACTGAGGCTGATATTACATTACAATGAATTAACACATTTACCGTATTTAAATACCATCGGTCGTCTAGAAAGACAGCGTTCTTTTTACGTGACGCGTACAACCTAGCAGTTGCTCACTTCGGCGCTATAAGAACTACTGTAGTAACAAATTGCACCGGTGGTAATCAGTTCTATTATAATGAATAGGTTACGGCTTTAGAGACAAACCTAGATCGACTACAGAAACAATTCAGTATAGTATTAGTACATTCACAGATCACATAATACTAACGTAGTACATTGAAATATTACATTTTTTTGGGCTCCGCGTGCATTTGTCAGAGGACGCAATTTTATTTTTTAAATATCAAGGGGGGGTAAGTTTAAAGTTAAATAATAGTTTGTGGGGTTGTGGCTCTTGTCCCACGGCCGCCATCTTGGAAAAACGGGTTTAAATGGTTTTTATGGTTTATTTGACGAACTATAGGTCTCACATAAAAAATAATATTGCAAATAAGATTATCTACAACTTTTGGTTAGTAACTTTTAGTCGTAGAACTAAAAATAAAAAGTTATAAGCGATAATCCATGGAAATTTGAGAAACAAATTCTATTGGTCATTTATGAACCGATTTTGATGATTATTTTTTTATTCGGAAGGTAGAAGTCCCAAGGTGGCTCCATAAAAAAAAACATGGATCGGACGAGGATCTTCGGAGTGATGAGCAGAATAGTTCCTCAGAGAGTAGTAAATTACTAACTTTTGGACTTTTACCAGTAGAATCAGACCGTGTGCTACTGGTTAGGGATTGATGAAGCACCTGTAACCACCTTCTCATCAGAAAACTCCTCAATTACTGTATGTAGGTGAGGTTATATTATGTTTTTTTTGAAGTCGGTTTTTTTATTTCATCCTTTTTTGAGTACCTACTTTCATCTACCACTAAAAATAATTAGAATTTTAACTATAACTTTAATCATTGAGGAGTTCTCTGATGATAAGGTGGTCCCAGGTGCTTCATCAATCCCTAACCAGTAGTACTTTCTGAGGAACTATTCTGCTCATCACTCCGAAGATCCTCATCCGATCCATATAATTTTTTTATGGAGTCACCTTGGGACTTCTACCTTACGAATAAAAAAATAATCATCAAAATCGGTGCATAAATGACCAATAGAATTTGTTTCTCAAATTTTCATGGATTTTTGCTTATAACTTTTTATTTTTAGTTCTACGACTAAAAGTTACTAACCAAAAGTTGTAGATAATCTTATTTGCAATACAAAATGGTAAATATTTTTTTTGTGAGACCTATAGTTCGTCAAATAAACCATAAAAACCATTTGAACCCATTTTTCCAAGATGGCGGCCGTGGGACAAGAGCCACAAGCCCACAAACTATTATTTAACTTTAAACTAACCCCCCCTTGATATCTAAAAAATAAAATTGCGTCCTCTGACAAATGCACACTCAAATGTAACATTTCAATGTACTATATAGAGTTACTACTATACAAGAGAGCGGTGTTGGTCTAGTGGTAGATACCGCGACTTTCTATCCGAAGGTCGTGGTTTCGAATCCAGGCCGACCGCGTACCAATGTCTTTTTCTTTAAGAAAAATTTAAGTGCGCTATTAACATCGCTCTTACGGTGAAGGAAAACATCGTGAGGAAACCGACATGTCCTAGGATAAACCACGGTCCGAAGGCATGGGATATTCGCCAATGCGGGGTAGGCTCCCGTGGCGTCTTAAGCCCTCTAAGGAATCACGTACAATGGCCCAATTGTGAGGCTAAGTGCGGAAAAGGCTCAGCGAAACTAACTAACTAACTACTACTGTACAAGTGTAATTTAGTTTCTTGTTCTATGCAGAAAGGTGAAATACCTAACACTTTCTCATCTCGCAACGACGAAACCTCAAGCTGTAGCTAGTTAAATAAAATTGTAAATCGCAAATGGATTAAAAATTGTTTGCTTTATCCTTTATTAGCAGATTCCCGCGGTTTCACCCGCGTAAGTCCCGATCCCGTGGGAATATCGGGATCAAAAGTAGCCTATGTTACTCAGGGTGAATGTAGCTTTCTAATGGTGAAAGAATTTTTGAAATCGGTCTAGTAGTTTCGGAGATTACCCCCAATATACATACATACATACATGTTACCAATGTTACCTCTTTATAATATTAGTATAGATAGATTTATTTGTTTCGCAATTGAGATAGCTGGCATGGCAACGCACTCAACTAAATTGAAAAAGTCGTACCTACCTGCAATGGTGGTCGAGTGGTGCCATACATCAAACGGAGTCACCAGCACGGTCAGCTAGCTAAAATTAAAATAGCTCCGGGCAAAAACCAAGTATATGACACACTTAGTCGCCACGTAGGCGCGGCTAATACGAGGCGAGTGGACGCGTCAGCGGCAGGCGACCGCAGTTTGTCTTCCTTTGGAAACACCAACACAGAGGGAAACGGCCGCTGAAATGTTTGCTATTCCATACCGTTCCCTGACACAGTACGTTCTGTCTGGTTTAAAATTGTTTATCTTTAAAATGTTAGCTGGATTTTCATTTTAGAAGCGAAGGTATTTATTCGCGCGTGTTTCTCTACGGTTGTCAGGTGCGGGAAATGTTTTAATGTTTCTCTAGTTGTGAATAAGCTGCATTTTTTTATTTTAATGATATGGTACCTAGTGTCTGCAATAATTTTAAAAGTAAAAAGCTCAAGTTTATGGTTTGGACGCTTTGTCTTGCCTTTAAGCTGTGCTGTGGCTCATTCTTATAATTGATAAATTCATTCTCATTCTCAGCTCTTTAATTCTTAACTCTACGTAAAGCTGTTTGTGTTTTCCGGGCTAATTCACATAATTACCTATACTAACTATCCCGATTATAGGAATCATAGGTACATAAAGGAAGCAGATTCAGTGACAGAATTGGTTACCTCCCATTTGTCTGTCTTAAGAACGCGGCGACTGTTACCATTTCCATACAAACTTAATACCAAAATAAATTATGAAAAATTTAGTTTTCTACCTTAATATCGATATTATTCGGATTAAGATTTTACTTTTAGAGGGTCCCCACCGCAAGGTTTTTCAAAATATTCATTCACATTCAAATAAAACGGAGAAACATTTTTCAATGAAAAAAAGTTTCTCCGTTTTATATCATTTCGAATGTTTTTCAAAATATTCATTCACATTCATATAAAACGGAGAAACATTTTTCAATGAAAAAAAGTTTCTCCGTTTTATATCATTTCGAATGAATATTTTGGAAAACCTTGCGGTGGGGACCCTCTAAAAGTAAAATCTTAATCCGAATAATATCGATATTAAGGTAGAAAACTAAATTTTTCATAATTTATTTTGGTATTCAGTTTGTATGGAAATGGTAACAGTCGCCACGTTCTTAATTAGGGTAGTAATTACTAAAGGTAGTAAACATTCAAGATAAAAAAAACATAGCACAACTGAATTGAGAACGGAGGAGCCGTTTTGAAGTCGGTTAAAAACAACACAATAGGAGATCGAAACAAAACAAAAGACGACCGAAACAGAAACAAAAGATGATCAAAACAAAATAAATTACCTACATCATCGTCGTGGTCTTTGTAAATTAAATAGGCAATTATAAATTAGGAAAAAGAAACAATAAAACAGCAAAATCTACAGATTACGGTCTTATTATTATTATTTTTGATTTTGAACAAAAAAACACACATTCATACACCAAAAGTACTGCTATAGTGCGTGCGTAAGTAACGTGCGTGTCATACAAAATCCAGCGCCGGCCGTGAAAAAACATCCTAAATAAACGTTAGGAAACTGCAAAGAATGTCAGTGCAGCTGATGTGGACGAGATAGTGCGAGGGTAACACAATACATGCTATTATGCCGATGTTTATCCTCGCTCAATTTGCCCGAGTTTATTTAGCGTTTGCAACACTCGCCCCGGAGCTCGGAGCCGGGGGTGTAGCCCCAAATAATACGATTATTATAAAGTTCGATTATTAACTGCTGTTTCGATATAATTGTCTGTGTTTTATGGAGCTTTATCGCCGTGATCTTGGGACGGAATGGGAAATTTGGTGGCGAAGTTTTGTAGCAATTGACGAGGAATAAAGGTGATTTTTGTTAGACCCGGCCGTGTCCGGGCCGGGGCGGGGACGGGTTTACTTTTGCATGAAGACAGCACGGACGCAGCACGGACAACATGCAAAGCAAAAGCTGTCTTCGTACAAAAATAGCTCGTCCCTGGACACGGCCCGGTCTAGTATAAATCATGCTTAGTAACGCAATCGAAACCAGTGACGTAGATACAAGAAAACAGATGGACAGGCAGACGGACACGCGAGTGATCTTATAATTGTGCCTTTTTTTACTTTTGAGGTACGGGACATATTTATATCTGTGTATGGGACCCTAAAAATAGAAATCATCGAATCCAGTTACTAAACTACGGTAGACGTCCGAAGGTCTAACTCCAAAGCTCTAACTTGTTACAATCGGCACTTTTATGTGAAATATGTCCTTAAATCGCCACTTTTACATCAAACATTTGTGAAACGACTATTCGTTTCATATTAGGAGTAAAGAAACTAGACTGCCCTCGGCTTCTTAACTAATATTTTACCATAATAATGTCATTCTACAATACTCGTACAATATATTCAGAGAAATATGTAACCATAGAAGCGCCTCCTTATATTACAATCAATTTTGACATTCAAATTTGACAGCTGTCTTTTTCGCTGTCACTTAAAACATCACTGGACAATAGCAAAACGCTGTGCTCAGAATCGCCCTCAGTTAAAATTCAATTCAAATAAGTAGGTACATTTACTTCACTTACCTACAGTATCATAATTTATTGTAGCCATTAAAAATCAAAGAAGGTGCATCTAGAACTACTTGTTGGTAGACTAGCTCTATAGGTATCAGGTCACGCTAAGTTCATTAAAGATGTTATTAAGTGTAGGTAAATGAAAAAGGTTTATTTGAAAATTTCTATTAATTTTTGTATGTAGCTCAAGGGTATTTTATTATGAAAATTTATTTTCAAGGAAAAATAGCATTCAAAAATTTTCACTTGCGGCGAGGCTTGAACTGGCGTCTTTGGGTCAGTACTCCAACGTCTATACCAACGCTTGCGTGAGACGTGAGTTCAAGCCTCGCCGCAAGCGAACATTTTTGAATGCTATTTTTCCTTGAAAATAAATTTTCTAAGGTTTATTTGAGCAAAAAATTATAACTTTAAACCCTATTCTAGCGTCTAAGGCTTAGGCTTATCTTCGAAATTGTACTTTATAAAAGACAACTGAACTAAGAAAAGTTGGGACTAAGGATTTTAAAATAAAATATTGCTTGACCGTCTGTCAGCCAAACCATCCTAATTCGTTTTTTAATTATAGACTATGATTTGACACATCTTCCCAAAGAAAAAATAACAAATACAAAGACGTCAAAACGTAAAATTTTAGTCTTAAATTATATACCTACCTACGTCCGTCTGTCATATCAATAAACGTGTCAATTACTATCAATAAACAGTCAAGACGAGCTAAAAGGGAATCATTATACACATCGACTGACACTTAACCCCCACACGGCGAGAGTGCATTTGATGACCGCGCGATTGCCGTGAAATTGGCCGAGGGAGATGTCCCTTACGAAGGACATCACTCGCTCGCAGGGGGCGCGTCACGGACAGTTGCTCCAACTTTTGTAATTAGTAACTTGTAAAATCAACTCGTTGAAATTCAAGTTAGTTTTATTGTTTGAGGGTGTAACTGCAGGTTTATGCGTATTTTAATTAGTTTTGGAGTTACCTACATATTTGAGATTTAATTTCGTATTTGTCCCTCTATTAATAACATGTTATTTACTACAAAAGAAACATCAATAATTTTTTTCAACAATTTCAACATAAATATAAATATTGTGTCCGTTGTCTAGTCACCGTAACACAAGCTTACCATGTGTCTAGATGGGGCTGTATGATGTTTACAGAATTTATTTATAACAAAGCATTTTATAGGTATAGATACCCAGATATTATATCTACGTTGCGTAGGTCTCTGTGCTTACGTAATCCTAAATACTTACCTACATTATTAAATAACAATAATATTTGACGTCTTCAAATATCACAAGATATTATCTGAAATAATATTTATTGCTAAGTGTTTGTGGGTTAACACTTAAAAAATAGCTTCTTGTTCGAAGAAACCATTTTGAATATTTGTAGTGTTAAAGGTTGTGGTTAACGACGACATCAATGTACAGCATGTATTTGTTTAGATAGAAGTGGCCAAGTGGACTCGTCTATGTTCCGATATGTAGGCCAGCGTAGCCACTTACTATTTAGTGAATAAGCGGTCGAAATGATTGCCTGTAACATAATAAAAAATAGTTTATCTAGGTTTTTCTTCTGTTTTTGGGATGTTGGATAGAAATTAAACTAATTTTTCGGTTTTAACCGCCAATCCGACGGGTACTTTAATTCTACGAACATACGAACGAAAGAAAGATTTTAAATTTTATTTTCGGACGGATGAATGGATGACAGAGTCTAATTCATTCGTAGAATTAAAGTACTCCCTCCTGAAGAAGAGACCTGTAAAGGTCTCGAAACGTTGATCAATGAAACATTGCTAAAAGAACCTACTAAACACCACGCGATTAGAACCGAAAATGAGTTTTAATACTTAGTTTATACTGAAGCGTATAAGTCACGCATATAGGTAGCCTTGTTGTTGTTAGCCCGTTAACTTTGTCTCACTGTAGGGCAAGGATCTCTTCTTATGCTATGGCTACATAGAGCCGTGAAGATTTGTGATACGTTGTCGCGATAAAGACTTCGTATTCGATCTACGACGAAGTGCTTGAATCTAAAAACTCCCGATAGGATGAATTATTTAGCCACCCGTGTCGCGACAACGAGATCTCCGCGTTATCGCGATAATGTAGCCATAGCGTTAGGGGGGTTAGGCAATAAGACGCCACAGGAGCCTACTCCAGATTGACCAATATCCCGTGCCTTCAGACAAGTCCTAGGACATATCTCGGTTTCTTCACGATGTTGTCCTTCTCCTAAGTAACGTTGGTGACATTTTATTTCACCTAACTCAAAACTTCAGGTTGCCTTCACATTATTATCTAATTCAATTCGGTGTGGCCGGTACAAGGGACATTCATGATAATGTCCTCCGTCAACGAAGGGTTGAGTCGTCTGTCGCGGCCAATCGCCTCGCAGTCCGGTGTAAGTTGAAATATTATGCACGATACGATCGTTGGAAACCTACGGGATCATCTAAATATAACTTATACCTACTTATACAAAAAGTAAGGGAAGCATTGGGTAAGAGGTATATGATGTTAATGACATAAAAATTTTAATGCTCTTATAAATTGTCCATGAGACCGGTAGGTAAATAAAACCTCACACTGCACATTTTTTTGTAATCTTTATTCTGTTTTTATTGTAACTCATTCATTTAGCATGGCATTAAATAATATTTATTTTTTAATTAATCTATATTTTATAAGAAAGTCGTGTTAGTTTCACTATTTATAACTCAAGAACGGTTGAACCGATTTGGCTGAAAATTGGTGGGGAGGTAGCTTAGAACCAGGAGAAGGACATAGGATACTTTTGTACCCGTAAGTCCCGCGGGATCAGGACTTACGCGGGTGAATTCGCGGGGCGCAGCTAGTAAACTATAAACAAAATGTATTTCGTTAAAATAAAATTTAAGCTTACTCCATGATAGGAACTAAGTAGATAGGAAGATATATAAATATTTGTTGATGGTACCTTCTATTAAGTAATCTATTAACTAATAACAAAATACATCATCGTGCATCGTCGGTAGGTACTACATCCTTCTTTCTAATTTAGCTACATTTTCGTAGCACTCGTAGCTGTAGCCTCCTAGAAAAGACATCAACGCAACCGTTGCTACGACAGAAGGCCCGTTTTTACAGTTTCTTTATTTCTAATATAGGAAGGTATTATACAAAAAACTTGGAGGCAATCAGCTGTTTATAATAAAAATAAGTCTGCGAGTAGGTACTGAACTTATACGAACGAATCCACAGGGTGCTACTAGTACCTACACAAAATAGATCGAAATCATTATGTTTACAAACATCTGTTTACGTATCATTGAGCGTCGAGATACTGATCGATGTTGAATGTAGTGAGTGTAGGGTACAAAACCATTCGAGAACTATTAAATAGCGCTACATCTACCAATCATCAATTTGATCTTGAATGCGATAAAATTAACCACGATTGTTAGAAAAAAAGTCGTATGAATGAGTTTAGGGTTGCCAGTTTTTTAACAAGTTTTACGATATTTCTTATTTTTACTGCTCAAGACATATCCCGTAATTTGACGGCCTCGGTGGCGCGTCTGCAATGTCAAAGGTTGCGGGTTCGATTCCCGCCGGGTGCAAGTATTTATACCTACTTAAAAATAAATATTTGTTTCTGGTCTGGGTGTTTTCTATGTATCATAACTACTTATGTACCTATTTAGAAAAAATAAGTATAATATGTAGTTTATCCGTTGTCTAGTAGCTAACCATTGCTTAGCAAGATTGCGTTGTGTGCAACGTGGTGCAATATTTATTTATTTGTTTAAATATATTTGCTTGTAACTTCCGACCCGTAACGGCTGGCGCGTCGGATGAGACTTTAGGTACCTAGCTAGCTAGATCTACACCTATTTTTGAAAAGACCATAATCAGCCATATTCGGACGATTTTACGAAACTAAATTGATTAATATGCCCCCGAAATTAAAAAATACACGCATTTTAACTAGTTTTCACGGAAATTAAAATTCAACAGTATTTTATTTTCTTCGAACGAGACGTCACGGCATCGCGCGATGCTCGCTGTATAGCCAAAACAATGGCATAATAGAATCCTAAGTAAGAAAGAATGGGGAGTAATATTTAATAAGTAGTAAGGGAGTACTTAACCTGAGGCCTATTCTGAAGAAGAGACATAGGTATCGAAACGTTGAGCATTGAAACAATGCTAAAAGTAATAAACACTACGCGATTAAAACCGAAAAATGAGTTTAGTTTCTAGCAGCATAATGCATAATCCAGCCAGTATTTAATTTTCTTCGAGCGAGACGTCACGGCATCGCACGATGCTCGCTGTATAGCCAAAACACTGGCACAATAGAATCCTAAGTAAGAAAGAATGGGGAGTAATATCTTATTGAAAGACCCTTGCGGATTCGAGTGTTGTGTAAATAGGACGAGCGAGCGTGGATGTGAAATGCGTTGGCGGTATATTGGGAGTTCAAGTTATGAGATTTGCTAAAATTGCATGTATTTGTGCTTCGTAACAAATTTTATAGTGCCCGTGTGCACGGAATAGTAGAGATGAAATTGAAGATCGATATATAAGTAGATTACCTTACTGCAAAAAACAGGCAATTCTGCACACATCTGCATTTATAGATCCTTTTAGAAACATTTTAAAAATTCTATATTTTGGTGCTAAAGTACCACGAAACTTTAAGTCAATGCTTACCTATACGAGTAGACATGGCTATTAATAAACATGGACTATTTCATTTCGGTTTCATTTAAATTTCAAATTAGTTGGGAATGCTATGCATTTGAAAAAAAACTGATGCCAAAGGCGTACGAGGTGGTACCACAGGTTACCCAGTAGTTAGTGAGCTTCGGCGATGGTAACACCACAGGTACAGTTTACGTAATAGTTGGTACGCCTCGCGGAATTACTTACATTTTCTCTACTATAGTAATACCGACCTTAGTTCAAGTTAATTAATAGCACGGAGGTATTTTCATGCAAAATATTTTTCGAAAATATAAATTACTAGCTGTGCCCCGCGGTTTTACCCGCAAAAGTCTCAATCCCGTCGGAATTTTAAAAAAATCCTTTCTTATCCGATGCCTATATCACGTAAAGAGCTCCTCCAAGCTTTTAGCTCTCTACTATCAGCGGTTTAGGCTGTGCGTTGATCAGTCAGTCAGGACAAAGAATACCTACCTAGATTACCTAGATAGGTAATCTAAATTACTAATTACTAATCAAAATTACCTAGATAGGTAATCTAGGTAGGATTAGATTAGATTATAATAGATATACCTACTTATTGATGTACAGAAACAGTTGATTTGGGCACCAGTCTGCGGTAGCTCACCTAGCTCTCTCGTTCCAAGATGGCCGCCTGAAAAATGTTACCAGCATTCAGCATTAATTTCTACCTTGAATTAATTTAAATATCCATTTCATTTCCCTCTTCTGTCGTTTCTGCAGCAAAATACGTTTTTGTTTTAATTGTAATAGTCGGATTCGCTTGTAACATAATGGATAGTACCATTTACATAGTAGATATAGGTAGGTGTTGCTTCAGATTCAGATTTAAAAAATAATGAGCCTTTCTGCGTGACTTTTAGCCGTGGGTTTCCTCACGATGTTTTCCTTCACCGTAAGAACGATGTTAATAACGGACATCATTTTTTCTTTAAGAAAAAGACATTGGTGCGTGGTCGATTAAGATTTTTGACTTGGCAAAAATAGCTTTAGAGTTAGAACCGCTCTACCTCATTTTAAATTAGTTTTATTACTATTTTAAGCACTTACAACCCAAGTCTATAGGTGCCTTTACACATACCTCCCGCAGAAACCAACATTTGCAGATCCTACTTAACATACCATTTATGTACTTAATATTCCATGTCAGGTATCGAACCTGCAACTAGCGTTATATTAGTTTCACCCACTAAGCAATGGAAGTAGCCTCGATTAATTACAAATACTGAAATATATAAATAGGTATTGCATGACGTTGCACACAGAGCAATCTAGCCACAAACTAAGCACTAGGCTTGTACAATGGGTACACTCCATAGTACACCAGGCTTGTACTATGGATTGACTCTCTTTTGTCATTGTTCGCATATGAACCGGTGCTTCAGTTTCCAGGTTAATGACGTCGACATCAGGCGGCATGGGCCACGTTAACAACATGGGCGGGCTGGCAGCGTGCGCGGGACCAGACGCGAAGCCCATGCAGTTCCCGCTCGCGCAGCGTCGCAAGAGACGAGTGCTGTTCACGCAGGCGCAGGTGAGTGCATATATAAACCGTACCAGTGCAGTGTAGACTAGTAGAATATGTTTTTTTCTTTTTCTTTTTTGGCCCCGGACTCTCGAGATGCCATTTGTCGAGTTTTTTATGAGTTTACAACACTCTTCGTATTATAGTTTTGGCGTCGTACTTCTTGTACATCTTGCCAGTATCAAGTATTTTGCATAAAATTAGCCCGATCGGGCTCATAGTTTCAAGTCAGGAGCTATGGTAAAGCTGTGGCAACTTTACCATAACCTTCAAGGGGCTTAGGAGGGAACGACGAAAAGTTCATGTTTAACACTCAACTCACTCAACTTTCGACTACACTTGTACACATTCACGGAACTAAATTGAATAAGATTCCACCAAAATTACACAATTTAACCGGGTTTACAACATAGTTTAACGAAAATAAAACTGGAGCACGACATGTTGTCTCCACTTTCCCGCCAAAAGCCTCGTAGAATATGTTTTAAACACCTCCTACGCTTTACGCGAAATTGCGCGAAATCAATATAAAAAGCCGCTGTAGCGTTGACAATATTATTACGTCTATTGTAAAAATGAAATGACTTTGCGGGTGTTAAGGTTAGCTAACCTTAGCTAACGTCTCTGAATAGGTTAGTTAGACTTTCGTTTAGGCTTTTTTAGTTAGATAGCAATCAGATTTATGGTCGCATACTGAAATGCTACTCAAAATTTTAGGGCTACTTAAACGATTAAGCAGCTATTAAACTCAAAAAATCGTATACAAGATTTTTAAGTGGCTTCCCACAGTGTTCGGCCGTTATTTTTCTTCTATTAAAAGTTCTATACTTTTCTTCTCCTTTTCGGCGTGGCTTAAGGTCAACTAAAAGGCCCATGTTGCCCTTGGGCCTCTAACTTGACCTTGCTATCAGAAATAACAACCCGGATTAGCGAAACAAGTTGGAGCTCGAGAAAATGTGTTGGAGAAAAGCATTACATCAGGGTCCTATTTGAAGTTATTTTTCTTCTTTCTTCTTTTCGTATAGTGGTGTGTTTCACCTAGTGTTAGAGTTATCCAACCTCTGATTGCGTAACTCTGTTGCTAACAAATCTCAATTGAAATCGTTGATTTTTACGTAAACGGATATACAATTTGATAGTTACAGTCGCTAGTTTTAATTGCAATGACAATTTGTTAACAACTGAACGACGTGACGTGAAAAATGACATGTAATTAACAATTTCAATTGTTTCTATCGAGCTTTGTTAGTAACAAAGTTTCAAAATAAGGCCCCAGGTCGCCCTTAGGCCTCTAACTTGACCTTATGACGTTATTATAATCCTATCTATATACCTAGGCTAAGAGTAAAATGTGTCAATTATTTTGAACTCTCAGTCAGATTAATCCCTCGGAATTAACTTTTTGTAGTCGATTAAAAATGTCGAATTTTGTAGCAAGGGCTCGACAACTTGCTCATTTTCTCCCCCTGAACAAATTTACCGAGGTAGGGTAGGTACCTCCGACCCCCGGCCGGGACTATTATTTGCCGATCATTTTACAAATAAATACTGCTAGGGGGTCGTTACCTGACTTAATTCATTGAAATAAAGACATCTATGCATGGTGCGACACAGTTATTATAAAGTTCATGATCACAAAAATCCAAAATAGAATGATATATGAAAATGTCTAATATTAGAAAATTCGGATCTATATAGTATATTACAGCCTAAAGTCGACCTTGGCGACCTAATTTCGAGCAATTACAGAACACGAAATATATTTTTGGTTCGCAACCCGTCTTCTTAATAAAACGAAATGACAGAGTGTTAAAATTTCGCAGCATTCTTTTTCATAACATATGATATTTAACAATGAATAAAACTGTACATAGATTTTTTTTCGGTATTTGCTATCAAAAATTGATACCGAGTTTAATTTCAAACGAGTTTAATTTCAAATAGGTAAACTCATTTTAATCTAAGTATGTTATGGAGGTCTGTAAATAGGTATACCTCGAAACGTCGGGCTTTGTAAAACCAACGCGTTATAAACCGAAATTAATTCTAATGAGTTAATTAAAAAGGACAATTCAGAAAATCCCAATATTACAGATTTAATTAAAAACTGTCGCACCTTGCATGTTCAGCTTTACCTACCCACGAGTGCCGAGGGGAGACGTCTCGCGTCGTCAAACGTGTCGAGTTTTATTGCTGAGTTGGCAAGTCTTTGTGGCGACTCAGCGATTATACAGCGATAGATAGGTCACTTGTGTTAGGTTACCTATATATAGTTGTAGGTAGAGATTATCTCTCTAGGTATAATTTTTTCTTCTGTTTACGCGATGTTGGATTGAAAATTAAATGATTTTTTCCAGTTTGAATCGCGTTGCGTTTGTTATTTAAAGTAGGTTACTTACCTAATAAGCAATGTATCAACGCCCTACGCTAGACCTCTTGCTTACAGGTAGACTGAGATGCAATTCTGAGATATTTTCTCTACTAAATAATGAAGAACATTACACACAGCGCTGTTGAGTCCTAAACTAAGCTTATACGCGCGCAGATAAGTCGCGGCGGAGGCGCATCATGATTTCTTTGTTACTATCGGGTTCAGTACGCTTTTTCAAGTTACACTTAACCTTGTTACATTTCTACTATGACGAATCACCTCAAACTTAACTAAACTTCATTAAAACAAATTATATTAGGTACATACATCGCCCTATTCTGTGGTTAAGTCAAAAGAATTTACGACGCGCCTCTGCCAGGACTTCTCAGTGTATTTTATTTACTTAGCAACTATCTTATATATACCTATCTAAAAAATGCTTGGTCCTGAGTCAGTCACTCAGGACCAAGCGTTTTAAGCATTTTATAGATCAACGCACAGCCTAAGCCGCTGATAGTAGAGAGCTGAAATTTTGAGAGTGTGTTCTTTATATGATGTAGGTAACATCCCGTAGAATTAGTAAACGGATACGTCAATTCCTATCAGGCAGGCCGTGAAAGTTATCTAGGTAACTAAACATTAAGTATACCTACTAGGTAGGTATGCTAAATAGGTTTGTTTACCAAACAATTAAAGTAGGTAGCTAGACTAGCTAGCTAGAGAACCTACTTATTGGTCCCGATTCTATGCATAAGTGGCCACACACCGGTGTCACCCGCATAAGTCCCGATACCGCAGAAATCTTGGTATAAAAAGTAACCTATGTGTTAATCCAGATCTTCAGCTATCTGCACGTCAAGTTTTATTGCAATCAGTTAAATTGATTTTGCGTGACGGAGTAACAAACATACTTCCTCACCTAAACACAAACTAATAATATTAGCAGGATGTTTATCAAGAAATAAGAATTACGTTTGTTTATAGGTAGGTACGTTCTATAGATCCACGATCCCCCTCTACAAATTACGTGAACGTAGGCTATTTAATTGTGAAACTTCCCCAAGCCCCTCCCACCGGAGACTCCGCCCTCGGGGGCGAAGGCTCCATCGTACTATGTAATTAATTCTATTCCCTGAATTTCGAGCCAGTTTGTTTTAGTGTTTTCCCTGTGTGAGCGTTGTAATTGTGTGGGTGTGAAATGTTACCTAGGTAGGTATAGGTACCTATAGGGTTCTATAACTTCAGCCTATCTAGTAGATATAGTAGGTATTTAACAACTCTGTTGATTACGTTTGTATTTATTTTGTTTGCTAGCATTTTTAGAAAATAATAAAGCTCGCAGGTGCTGTTTATAAATCCCACTTCTGATTTCTGTTTTTTTTTTTAAGTAAGGTAACATATTTGTTTTACAAATATTATACCTTCTGTTTGTTGTTAACATTGCTTTTATTTAATCAATAGAGCGACATAGCAATGCCAAATCTTTATACATGCCTTTTTTTTTAACAAATCTAAAGTCTCCATCTCATTTTCTATTATTCACATACTCGTTTTGGCAAGAATTCATCATGTTATGGTCCACTTGAGGTTAACCATCATACATAATATTCAGAAATAGATGTTATAATATGCATATTGTTACAGGTGTACGAATTGGAACGAAGGTTCAAGCAACAGAAGTACCTTTCAGCACCTGAACGAGAACACCTCGCTTCGCTCATACATCTAACGCCAACTCAAGTGAGTAAAATAGCCCTAAGTATCTGTTGGTAAAGCCTAGAGGGGTACACCAACGCACGTGTCCCAGGTTTGTTGTCGTTTATCGTCAGTTAGCGAGTGTAACAACATTAGGGCGGTGCTGCCTCCGGGCGCGGACGCTCGCTGTCGCCGACACAAAACGATAAATCAAGTAATAATCGGTTTCATGGGTGAGGAACGCCTCCGGGCGCGAGCGTAGCGGCGTCCCCTATCAATTACTGCCCCGCGGGCCGATGCTCTATGCTTGTATCTGCTTGTTGTCCTGGTTGGTGTATCAACCAACACGTATCGTATATCTAGCTCGTTACGTTGCCATCTTGTTTCACGCGCCACTGACGTCACCAGAGCATCGGGACTCCCTTTGATTCTCAAGAGTCGAGAGAAAATTTCCTTGTTGTTTCGCATTTTTTTCTCGAGTGCTGTCTTCAAATTAGTGAGCGTACTTTGATGTAGGCATATTCGGAAATATAAGCCCGCTTTGAGCATATTATTTACGAGTTCGGAAAGGAACGAGTGCTTTTATTAATATTTCTGTCAGCGGCACGTGACCTGTTTTCCCACATTCGCGTGTGCGTCGCGTAGTGCGTTGGAAATTCAAATCCTTCATAACAAAGACTCGATAATCTCGGCCGTGTCAATATAAATTTCATAAACTGAGTGTGTAACCCCAACAAAGGGCCGCAAACATCCATGAATAATCTCCATTTTGAGGGTGTCAACACCATTTACAGCGACGCGTTTGAATTCGCGCCAAAACAAACGTCAACGTGAGTTGGCGGGAACAATGGCGGCGGACGCGGGCGGGTGTCACGAAGGCGCGCGTTAATTCGCCGATTATAATGCGTTGCATTGTCGTGATATTAATTGGGTCTGCGTGTGGTGCCGGCCATCTCATTGTTTGGTGGACACGAGAGCGTGCTGGGAGCACTACGCCACTGATGACCTCGTTGATTGATTGTCATACCGATCGTCATCAGGTGTTGTAGGTAGCTCAATAACCGTCTGTTCTCTAACATAGGAGCGGTTATAATATAGGTATATTAATGAAATAGTATCTTAGCTCAAAAGCTATTGTCACTATTTTGGCTTGATGGTTTAATCATAATCACATAATAAAATTATCCAAAATATCATTGCAATCAATCTTTAATTTCAAATCTGACGTTTGTTAAACAACATTTGTCATTCACATATCGACAGAATACATAAATATATCGATAAAACAATTCTATGGGAACGTCAATAAATTTTCGAGTCAATAAAGTTTCGATTGCAGTCCAAGTGCAAGTTATAGATTCATTTTGAGTGTATTGTTTGCAATTGCAATACTTAAATAATACCTTAGACCGAACTTTCAGCGATTACACCTAGATAAATTGACCAAAAATTAGTGTATAAATAGTTATTAAGAAAAGCCACAGGCAATAATAAAAAAAATTGTGCTTAACTTCAGAAAGTCTGTGCCTGAGTCTTGAGTAGGTAGAGACTTGCTAGTATAAAGTCAGTGAGGCGTAAAATTCGGCTACCGGTCACCACAAAACTCCACAAACCTCGCTGCATCTGACAGCGACGCGTGCCCGGCGCCTCCGCTTCGAGCATTACCGCTAAAGTATTGAATTTCACGCTATAATATTGACGCTCTCTGCTTCTGCAGATATTTTTAATCCTAGCTACCGATTTAGATTGAATCTCAGCACATCTAAAAAAAATAAGTAGTTATAGAAGAGGTAAACTTTGGTTTATAACTTCGCAGTATCCAAGCTTTAGATATGAAAGAACAATGGTTAGATAAACACTTTTTAAACTTAAATACCTGATTTTCCATTACTATATTAGAACTACAAGTCTTGATCACGTTGTATTGAAACTAGATAATTTTAAATTTCAAACTCAAACTCAAAATTATTTATTCATTTAGAACGTATATTATACACACATACATACGTTTTGAAACGTCGAGATTTTCATTTTACCGAGGTTTCGGAACGCGCCCTCCGATGAGAAGAAACCACAAGAAACTCATGGGGTATTTTTTTCAATTTTTCTTTTATGTTTTATATTACAATCGTCATAATACAGATATCTGTAATTTGAACAGGAGCAGTTAACAATCATGTCCATGGATTCTTTTCATCAAAATATTTAGACGTGCTATAGTACGCCTTATTACACTATTTAAGTTTAATATATTTTTTGAATCTTGTAATGGACATGTCACATACGTCTTCAGGTAGTTTATTATAATAAAGTACACTAGTGCTACAGAACGACTTACTTATTTTCTGGAGCCTACTATAGGGCACAGTCAGATCATCCTTATGTCTCAAATTAACCTGACGGACATCACTGTATTTGTGAAATTTACTTGATTTATTCTTTTGTACGTATAGCAGATTTTCATAAATGTATTGAGAGTAATCAGTTAAAATGTTTATCTCTTTAAACTTTTCTTCAAGCGATTCCCTGGGGCCCATTTTGTAGATAGCTCGCACCGTTCTCTTTTGCAAAACAAAAATGGTTTCTATGTCAGCAGCACACCCCCACAGCAGGATACCATATGACATGATGCTGTGAAAGTAACTGAAGTAGACTAGGCGGGCCGTCTCAACATCTGTGTACCTATTCCCGGATTTTCTTAACTGCATAAGCTGCGGAACTAAGCCTTTTGGACAGAGCTTCCACGTGTGGGCCCCATTGAAGCTTAGCGTCTAAAGTTATACCCAGAAAGACAGCTTTATCGACTATTTCGATCTCCTCATTATCAATTTTAACAGTGGTTTTAACTTGTTTTATATTTGGTAGTGTGAATCGAATACATTTAGTTTTAGATCCATTTAGTAGCATCTATGTCTATGTGTAATGAATGACTCATTTATTTATTTCATATTACAATTAGGTATAAGTACAATAAAATATTTATTAGCATATTATTAACATTAAACCAATATACTAATCTAGAGAGAGCATTGTTCACGTCGTCAATATTAGATTGTCGTCTTTTTACTTTAAATACCAATGAGGTATTTTCTGCAAACAATACTATCCCATGATTTTCCTTTACGAGGAAAGGTAAGTCGTTAATATATACTAGAAATAAAAAAGGTCCCAATATGGATCCTTGAGGAACTCCTAAAGTTACAGGTGATCCAGGGGAACGTTTACCGTTAATGTCGACACACTGAATCCTATCACTCAGGTAAGAAGAAAGAAGATCCAATGCGCTGTCCCCGATACCGATTTAAATTACCTTGACGTTTCGGCACGGGTTACACTAGCTGTAGTCGCAATCTAGATCCGTAGTTCTAATAACAATAATAGTTAGATCATATTATTATAACTGGACTGGTTTCTATTAGAGACTAGAAGGAGAAAGGTCGCCTGATATTGATCCATTTCAAACTCGTCTCAGACGGACGAGCTTAACCAGTTCCAAAGTCAAACTATTCGGGAAATTAGGTAGGTACTCACACTCCTCTAAAAAAGATAAATCAAAATTCGAAGGTCGTTGTTAGAATACCCACCATCTAGGTAATCTCAGGGTTAGTTATAATCCTAGGCCGTTTCAGTACAAACAAAATGAAATGATTTATTGTCTGTGGATCAGTTACGTCCTTTTCAAACGGAGCCATCAATCTCATTTAAATACCATTCCCGCTTAGAAACCAAAACGCTGTAGAGAGAACAAAGTTAGCGCATTCCATTCTTGCATATTCATAGCGCAGTTTAAATACAGGCCGCGCAATAAAGCAGAACTCGGGCCTTCATGACGGCCACAATATTCCGCAGTATTTGACGTCGGGAGCAAACAGAGGGCTCGCGTTTCGTTATTTAACTTAAGTAAATTTCGATGTTCGCGACGCGCCGCCACTGTTGATACTTAACTCCCAGCGCACTGCCCGGTTCCATTTTCAAATGCTCTCCGGCTTTGATTTCTTTTTAATGTTATTGCTAGCCAGTATTTATAGAAGGAACCGAACGAGTCCTTCTACCTTTCTCACTTTAATCTGTGCTTTAGTGTACTTAATAAATATATCAGACGGATAGATAGATAGTATAGTTAGTATTTTTAGTAATTAAGATCAAGTAGTACTTTCAATATTAGTCAATTAGCCTCTCAATTAATGAAGCGTTTATTTTTGTCCAATATTTACTTCATTCGATCGACATTAATCGGCCATTGAACTCGATGTGAACTTCCTAAAAAAATAAACAATACCAGTAGCGAGTGAACAATACGTCGCTAGCAGCAATCCTTCCTCGTCTTTTGTCTATGGTCACGAACTCCCTCTGTGGCCCTCCTCCGAACGGATGTAGCACATGCGGGTCCTCTAGATATAATTGGGAGCAATAAGATAATGGTAGTTCATGACGAACAATGACTGACTGACAAACTGCTTCAAAGTCAAGTGATTTGATGCGGAAAAATATCTAAGTTTCTACTCAAGAAAATATCTAAGTTTGTATCCGAACAATGTCTTTAATTTCAATAATTTTCTACTGTCTAATAGCTGTGGGTTTCATCCGCATAAGTCCAGATCCCGTAGGTATTCCGAAAAATCCCTTCTTATCGGATGCCTAAATCGCATAAAGAACACACTCTCCGAATTTCAGCTCTCTACTATCAGCGGTTTAAGCTGTGCGTCGATCAGTCAGTCAGGACAAAGCATTTTATAAATCTGAGTGTAGGTATACCGGACTATTCGCAGACATGTTGCAATTCCATGCAGTTTGTAGTTTTCACAGGTGTTTTCGACAAACCCAATTCTGATATTAAGTCATCATAATTACTTCTGCCATCTCAATATTCAAAGCTAAAACCGGCAGCGGCTCATTGTCTGCTCAAACCTATAATTTTCCAATAATTCCACTTCACTTTTTTTAATCTCGGTAATCTTCGTGGGATTTCAATACGCTTCCTGTCAAAGAAAGGCCGAACTGAAATCATCTCCTTTATTAGATTGGCTATTAAAAAAAGTAAAAATTGTTTATGGTATCATTGTATGAAATTCGAATGCGACTATTGAACGAAACCGACATGTCAAAATAGATTTCGGAACGATTTTTGATTCTGTGGTTGGGTAATAACCGCGAAACTTATTTTTGATCATATTGCTCTACTATTTTTATTTTTTATCCGTAGTCAAGCAATTTGAAAGGGATTAGTATGATGAATGGCGTAGTTTTTGCAGTGATTCATTGTACTGTGGGATTAGTAATATCTAAGAGGATGATGCACCTGACTCGGGTTCATTGTGAGCCAGGTATGGGTGCTTTATTTATTGTAGATTTGCAATACTCGTTCATTATGGCGGGCGGCGCGGTGTTTGCGTAGGACTTAACTGCTTTTTTATGTTATTTTATTACAAAATTTGTAAATTTTGACATTTTAATCATCGAATGAAGTAGAGTTTTGTAAAATACTAAAACAAACTGACCTAACACAGTCACTTAAGTGGAAACTGACCTATACTCAGTCACTTAAGGGTAAATCTGACCTATACACAGTCACTTAAGGGTAAATATCTTAGTTCCGAAATAGAGTAGGGCCTATGCCCACCGCGCTATTAGAGGTCGATTGAAAATCAATGTAACGCAACTCTAAATTATACGCAATGATAAAACGCGTAGCCTGAAGTTTGAGCCATAATTCTTCATAGATATCTTTTAGTAAATAACTATTGTGGTATAGATAAGCTATGTACGTACTAATAGCATATAGGTGCTCATAAATATATATTCCAACATTAATAAATACAAATATCGACGTGGCATTTCAATTAAATACGCACACATATCTGGTTAGGTCCGCTTTAAACCGGTATCAACAAACAAATGATGTATTAATTTGATGAATTGTTCAGCAAATGTTTACTTTCGAGTCTATAACTCACGGTCTGCTGACAGGGGCTATGACGTACTTTATGCTAGCTTTAATAACTTGTGTTTAATTATTACTTAACTAGTGGATTTGTTGAGTCAATATTTGTATTTACTTATACGATTCGATTTGGCAACATTTTACTCGTGGGTATTATATTATTAACTACTAGCTGGGTTCCGCAGTTGCACAGTAAGTCCCGACACCGTGTGAATTTGGGGATCAAAAGTAGCATTGGTTAATCCTGATATTCAGCTATCTTTATACCAAGTTTCATCGCATTCGGTTTAGTAGTAATTGCAAGAACACATAAACTTTCACATTTAAAATATGAGTAGGATGCATGTCCAAATTGTAGGTACCTACCTAACTTATTTTTATTTTGGTGTCTAATTATTTCCCTGGGGTTTTAGTTTTACCGTAGAAACTTTTACTGATTCCTACAATAATTGCTAATGAATAAACTGGCTCTAAAATCTGATAAGAATAAAGTGACATATCGACTTAACGATAGCATTAACTTATTATCAAAAATCTGTGCTTCTGTTACCCTCAAATCACCTGATCACCTGTAAAAACACATCTTCCGTAAAATGTCGTCATGTCGCATTCACGCACGTATTTTTATAACTGGCAACATCCATCAAAAACTGTCAAATATAATTTGTACCAGGAATAGAGTTTAAAATTCTCTAAATATTCATTGTGATTATTTTTTTGCTGTGATATTTTTCTAAGTTACAAAATAAATGAAGCGTATTGAAGGCTTGTCAGCGAGACGGGCGTGTGTTTATTTTGTGGAGAGCGCGCTGTGTAATATAATAGGTATGTTCTATTGTGCACTATTGAATGACAAATCAGCAATGAAATCGGAAGAAATTATAAATCTGTAGGTATTCTCTATTTTTGAGCAAGTTTTGTTTTCCTAATAATACATTTATTATTCGTATATTACCTTCAAATAAAACAATTTTTTTTCGGTTTTAATCGCGTTTCTTTTAGCTGACCCGGCGAACTTTGTTCCGCCTTAGAAGCAAAAACAGGTCCATCTCCTGGATCTAAGCTACCTCCCCACCAATTTTCAGCAAAATTGGTTCTGCCGTTCTTGAGTTATAAATAACGTTTCGAGGTGTTTCCAGACCTCTTGGTCACGAGTACACTACGTACCATAGTCTACGTTGACACGACCATTTTGTCCCGACTTGACCGCTTTTGGGCCCATTATTATGTGCCCAAAAGCAGTCAAATTTTCCGACATAATCCTTGCTATTATAAAATGGGTTTTAAGGCCAGACCTGGTTTAAACCATGATTTAGGTATAGTAAATCATGGTTTAAACCAGGTCTGGCACTTAAAACTCATTTTATAATAACAAGGAATGAGTCTAAAAGTTAGTCGTATAAGTGCCTTAAGTACCTACAGCGCAAAATGGTGGTCTGTCTGCATACCATACAATAATTCCCTTAATTTTTGTCTTTGAAATATCATAATTCAAGATGAAGGTTTAAAAATTGTTGTATAATCATCTTCAAAAATAATTCACTAATTGAAGATCTAAACAAATAGGTGCCTTCGTGTGTTATTATTATAATAAAAAACATTCGTGCAAGTCACTGTTCCCAGTAAAGGATCACCTACACTGCCTCGATATCTCACACATCGTCTCCAATTTAAAATCTCCTTTCAGTCTCCATCAAATAAGGATCAAATTGAGACAAAAATTAAAAATTATCGAAGAAAAGTGTTGGCGCTAAAATTGACATGCATTGTTAAGGTGATGGCAGGTTGGGTGGCCTTAATTTTGCCTACTCTATAAAATAAATTGGTTGTAATTTTTATTATTAAATATGGCAACACGACCTCTTAAGGCGATGAAATTTGTTTACACAAGGTAACGACCCGTGAAAATGTTTTAGCATAGGTACGCGTACTAAACAAAGTGAAATTCGAAATTAGCATCGAAACTTATTACATGGTCAATAGAAAACATCACGCTTTATAGTCAAGTGCTTGTAAGTAAAAATCTTCAACCGTGTCACTCCGAATCGAGGATGGACACACCCAGAACGTCGTGTCACCGACGAGCGACGAGTTGTTTAGATGTAAAGCAAACACGTGAAGCATCGTACTCGGATACACGACGTGCTAGGAAACAGCCAGCATTATGCACAAGGAGAATGAAAGAAAGCCCTCGACATGAGGGCGTCCAGGCTCCGAGAGCAATAAGCGACGCCCGCCGACGGGCCCCGTTCATTAACTCTCACCTCCTTCATAAATAACATAGCGGGTAGCGAGAGTCATTCCTCAACGCTGACAGACAAAAGCACACGCTCAGGTTCGTCTCTACCGTTCCCACAACGATACACCTACAGTACAAACATGGAAAAATAACAAATAAGACCTCCAATAAGCTAGTTCGAGTGCCCCGAGTAGTAGCACCACACCTACAAATGTTTTTACAACGGATCTCTGACTATCGGTTCATAGTCATACAAAATGGCGGACGTAACGTTTTCAGATCGAACGGGAAACTGCCGCACACATACATTTCAGAGAATAAACAACGAGGAAACGCTCTCGATGTATAAATAATAAATAAAGAGTATATTTTGCTGCGTTTTAAGCGTGCGTAGACAAAAGCAGCGCGCTCGTAGGGGCAAACATGGCCGTGTTTATTCTTTCGTCATTAAGATGAAGTGTTGACAGTGTGTAGAGTTCTCCAGCGCTAATTTCAGAGAGGCCACGCGATACTGACGATGACGTGACGTGACGTGACAGTGGGGCTATCCTTGTTGACTTTGTACCGGGAAACTTGGAAGGGATTAAATATCAAACGAAACTACAGGGAATTCCGAAGATTCCTTCCGCATATTATTGTTCGATTTCCCTGAGGACTTTTCTGATGGAACCTCTTGTTTCAGGTCAAAATTTGGTTTCAAAATCACCGTTACAAGTGTAAAAGACAAGCGAAGGAGAAGGCGATGGCGGAACAGAACCAACACAATCAGGTAACTTACTTATAGAAAACAATGTAACTTTCTACCTAGTTCCGATATTGCCAAAATATAGGGGCCCCGCACCGGTAATCGGCCGCAGTAAGGCTGGCAACCCCACGGCAATTAGACTCGAATTTCCCGCGGAAGCTGCAGGGTTGCCGCGATGGTGCGTGACCGATACCCGCGGCAGATCGAAGATAACATTGTTCACTGGCTTTGTTCGCGTTCTATTGAACCGGTACACGATAAACGCGTCTCATACGAAACGAATAAGATTTTTCTGAATAGACTGTGATAGACGGTATAAATAAATGTGGGTTTCTTTAATGGACCATTTATACATTTCCGATTTATAAATCATTCCATTAGGACAGTAAATAATAACACAGTTTACTTAATAGCTGGTGCGCGTCGGATCCCTATAAAATTATGTCTCCTTAGACTAGACGATCTCGGCTTTAATGACAATTTTTGGCCATGTTAACGTATTTTGACGTCGTTCCTCTGATGATTTACTTGTTCGTGACGAACGTACCTTCCCAATTTTCAGAAAAATGTATCGTGTAAACAGATGACAGTTTTTTACTTGCTAAGTAATTCGTCAAATTTGCAACCATTTTGCATTAAGTACTGTCCTGTCTCAGTCAGTGGAAAGGGTATCGGCAGAGTTTGAAAGGTCCATTATAAATATCTATTGAGTTCCGTACATCGGCAAATTTAGTTGCATTGCGCTTCGGAATCAAATAAGAGTACCTACTCATAAATAGGCACTTACGTATGCGAAGGTAATAAGGCGTAGGTAGGCAATAAGTACAAGGAAATTATGCTGTTTTCTATCACAATAGCGTTCGTGTTTCGCGATCTCTCGTTATTTCAACAATATACTGAAGTACGTGTAGGGGTAGGTGGTAGGTACATCCCTAGGCGTGTGTGTTGCCCGCCTCCGGGAATTGGCACAATTTGCGCAAGTCGCAGCGCGCGCTCGGCGACTCCCGATTGTTAGCGCGAGGGCGTCGCGTCGCTCCCCTGTAATTATTGTTTTGTAACGTGTAATTTGTTCACACTTGACGCTGTCAAATATAATAAATTAGATGTCACGGTTTGGGTGGGTAAATTGATTGAATTTTTTAAAGGGTTTTCCGGGTTAGAATGTTAAATGGTAAAAAATATAGAAATACTTAATAACTTTAGTAAATATTTCGTAATTCGTTTTTTTTCTTTAGGCAGTTCTATTAGATATATTTTAAAGGAGAAATACGTCCTTAAAAATTCGTCACCTCGCTTCGCTGTAAGTAAATTTTTGGAGAAGTAGTTTTCCTTTGAATAACTTAAGTAGGTGGTTAATAAAATTTTGTTGAAATTAAAGACATCACCAGTCTCGTGGTGTTTATATTACTTTTGGCATTGTTTCAACGTTAACCGAAAAATGTCTTTAGTTTCAATCCAATATCGCGAAAACGAAGAAAAATCTAAAATTTTGTTTTTAATATTTTTACTAGAAACTAAGATGAACTGAAAACTTGAACTCTTTATGAAGTTTTTTCTAAATACCTGTTTTTCCGAAGTCTTCCTGACCTTACTACTTGGCCAATTATCTGCATAGGCCTAGTAATATTTGTCACCATTCATAACAGTTGTATGTAATGTGCAGTCGTCATCATCACCACGCCGCGTCGCAGTACCAGTCCTGGTAAAAGACGGTAAACCGTGCGGGTCAGGCGAGGCGTCTTCCCCCGCACACAGCCACTGCGCAACCCCCACCTCGGGCTACAGCGCCCCCCAGCCCTCGCAGGCCGCCTGCACCAACCCCCTGGTGACTTCGTATCGCCAGCCCCCGGCGTACCAGCAGCAGTGTTCAGGGTACCTGCCGCTGCAGGGCCGGGCCTGGTAGAAGTTCCCACAGCTTTACCACGAGACAATGTTCAAGGAAGAGATGTATTTTGATTAGGTTTTGGGTTTTTGTGGGGATTTGGCGCGGGGTTTGTTTGATTTTTTTAGAAAAATAGTTTTTCTTTTCGAAAAATGCAACCCTAATCCAATGTTAGTAAGTCATGCGCAAGCGCAATACGTACATCGGAATGCAAAATTTTCGAAAGCATTTACCTTATTCTTTCAAAATACGTTTGGCTATACGGGCACTGGATAAGTCGCGGCGGAAGCGCGTCAACGTCGTAAAATTACTTTGTGACTATCGCCAGTTATATAGTGATGTCAATGGAATTCAGGACGCTACGGCGACGCGCCTCTACCAGGACTTTCCATTCCGCGTAATGAGATTAAGATTCCAACCATTAAAATTTGGTGTTTTTTTATCAGTTACATTTAAATTTACCCCAACTTAAGAGACGTATTCTCACGTCAACGAGTTACCATTGCTTGCGCCAACTGTGACCAACCAAAATTCGTTGGCGTAACAATGCGCCTCGAATTAAGGCGCCATGACTCTCCCAAGAACATTGTCTCCGGTGAAGCGACGCTGGGCCTTAAGGGAGCCACGCGGACTCAAACATTAGTGATTATTAGTGACAAATAGTGAATAGTGAAGTGTTTGTGACGATGATAGTGACAGTGGAGTTCAGTAGAATGTAAGTTTTGGAGGGGGGTATGTGTAAATATTTGCAATTAGATTTAAGAGCCCGTTTACATGAGTTTCAGAAAATAAGTTTTTTTTTTAAATGAGAGTAAGGAGAATTATTGTTTTTTTTTAAACTAACTAGCTGGTTTATTAAAAAAAATCTATCTAATTCAATAAAAAAAAGTTGCAATTTTTATACTTCGATACTATTCTATCGAAAATATGGGCTCCGTTTATTTTAATAACACAATAATCGTACTTACTTAAACTCATTTAAAAAAAATACATTTTTAGAAAAAAAAAATGTAAACGAGCTCAAGAGCACAAATGAGGATTTGAGATTCTTTATTGTGATAAATTAATTCGCATTAAAATTTAACAATTTTGAGATTACCAAAAACATATGATGCTTGCAGGCTAATTTAGTCTTGATAGGACTTTATAGTGTTCATTAAGCTATGAAGTTATTTTTCAAGTAATATTAAGCTTTTCTAAGCCAAGCCACAAAAATGATTCCTAAGACAGTTTCTCTGTGTCTTCTATGGTTTCTCAAAGGAGGCCTCTAAAAGCCCAAGCGGTGACTTTTTTTTATGGTTTAAGTTAGAAATGCTTAGAATTACTTTAAAAAATGGTCCCTTAACTTCATATCTGTGAATTTCATATCTTAATGATAAATTTTAAGATTCTGTGCGAGTCACTAGTAATATTGTTTCAAAAAACGTTGATTGTAGTTAGTTTGCTCAAAAAATATAATTCTAATAGTACCAAATAATAGTAGAACTGAAACGATGCCCATTATAGAATCGGGTATCGGGGGTTTAACTCACAACCTCGTAAATTTATGCCGATCGTTGGGTGTGCATTGATAAGTTCAACTTTTGTAGGCAATGGCGTGTTTTTTTGGTAATTCTAAAATTTGTATAATTATAACTTTCTACAGGGCTTGATCTGATATTATTGTATGTCAACTTTATTTATATTTTCATTTAGTTTTAGTTTAATTTGAGCAATGTTACAGTACAAAGTTTTTTTCTTTTTTTTTTGTGGTTTTAAATCCAAATATGAGTAAACACAATGCCAATGACCATGAACTAAATTATAAGTATTCCATACTAACTTGGATGGTAACGTGGTAGACAAATCGACCACGATCTTTAATTTAATGAACTAAAAACTGACAGGAGATACCTAACTTTAAATTTTTCGATACATTTTGCAATCGAAATAGAAATATCCAATAAATTGAGAACAGTACCCCTCCTCTACTGCCTCGACAGTGTTACTTATTCATTTAAATAAATTTCAAGTTTTTATTTTGTATTTTTATTATTTTTCATAAGTACAATTAAATTTTTTATGAGAATAAAATTTTAATTGTATGGAAATGAAATATAAAAAGTTCATTAAATTAGGAGACTTATCTTTATAAAAAGGCCTGTTTTCCTATAATCTGTGGCAGGCTGGCAGGCCTTAATTTTTTATAAACGATAACTATACCTAAGGCTCAAAATTCACGGGTGACATTGACACTGCAACTTTACCTAGAAAACCCACACCTACAGCACACATTATAAAGAAATTTGTGCATGTGTGCTGTAGTTGTGGAGTTGTGGGCTCTATAATAATATATTATTATGTAAAGTTACAGTGACAGTGTCACTCGTGTATTTAGAACTTTAAGCACTAAAATATTTACTTGGCGGGGTGCCCCCAGATTAATGTTTTGTCTCGTTTTCGCAAGAGAAATTTTACTTCACCAAAAGCTCGGCAAAACAACATATTCTCTATAACTCTCTATTATAGAGACTATATTTATCTTTTTATTCAGCCACAGCTCAGATAACAAACTGCCTCGACAGTGTTGCTATCGCAAAAAAAAGACAAATAAAAGAATATTAGTGTAAATAAAGTTTTAGTAGTATGTTGTGTGAATAGAAGTGTTTTGAGTGTGTAGATAGTACGTGTACATAATGGACAGTTTGTAATTGTAAATTTATTAGTTTTTGTTTTTTTTTTTACTACTTTTCAACAATTTAGGAGCCAATTGGAATCTCAGTTCAGCTCAGCATTGCAACGTCTTTCTTAGATGTGTTTTTTTTTGGCGAAATTGCACAGTAAGTCCACGTCGAAGTAGGTGCACTGGAGTAAACCCCATTACTAAAAGTAGTAAGTAGTAATAATGACCTTCAATGGGTTTTTTTAAATGTTGAATTACTAAGACAGACAACGGACAAAAAAGTTATCTTATGGGGGTTCCCTTTTTTCCCTTTTGAGGTACCTACCGGACCCTAAAACGGAATTTGGGAAAACAGAAACTGATTTTTAAACGGGCTCTTAATTGTTTAAAGGTTTTTTTTAGAAAATGTATATCGTGTCGGGATGGTTTCGACAAAATTATTGTGTAGGTAAATGTAATATTTATTTACTTTGAACAAGCTCAATCTGATGAATGGCGTCCGATCAGCATTTATTTTTGACAGACAAACAACGAATTTCAATTTTCTAACTTTTGTTTTTTTTTTATTTCACTTTATTTTGAGACGGGCGTAGAGGATTTGATCCTAGTCTGGGAATCAAAATAAATTTAAAAAAAAATTGGAGCGTGGCCTGCGGAGGAATTTTGTAATCAATTCTATTTTTCGTAAAATAATATTCCCGTCGATATCGAAATACATTGTTTTGTATCACTCACGAAACTAGGACATCATTCTGAGGTTACTAAAACTGTAAATTTAACTTTGAGACAATACTCAATTTAAAATATTTGTCTATTATGCACCAATTAAAGGTTATTTCATAAAATTGACTAAGATTTAAATTGATTATAGTTTCAAAGTCTAATGAAGGTTTCAGAGACTGAACAGTGAGGAAGAACACTAACTTTTTATACCGGCAGAGGTCGGTAGTCGGATGATCTTTACTGTCAAACGTTAGTCAAACGTCAGATGTTTTTTACAACTCTCGGCGCCAAATTGGCCATATCGGTCTGAGACCGAAAGAATAAAAAAAAAACTCGGCGTTTCCATTGGTGGAGGACCATCATCGAAAAAAAAAAAGATCATCCGATGCCAGCGCCTCTGCAAACAGCTTTGCGCGTGGCACCCCATTGAATTTAAATATCACGAATGACATAATAACATTAGGAGGAAAAGTTTCCTACTCTTTCTCCATACAAACGTAGTCAACTTTTCCTCTGTGGATATACTAGATAGACGTTAGAGCAAATAAGTTAATACCATAAAACCTATATCATTCTCATAGCAGATATGCCCCTATGTCCTTTTAGGGTTCCGTACCCAAAGGGTGAAAACGGGACCCTATTACTGAGACTTCGCTGTCTGTCCGTCTGTCTGTCTGTCTGTCTGTCCGTCTGTCACCAAGCTGGGTTTTCATATTCTCATTATCATAGAATCTAGTTTCCATTCTAAATACAATGTGAAAAACAGTAATTTCAGATAATATGGGTTTTATGGCATAAACATATATATATGACTAACTTACTTTTGTATGGAGAAAGAGTATGTATCATCCTTTTATAATTTCGGTTGCTTAACTGGGTTATTTGTTACAAAAAACAGAGTTTATTAAAAACCCGCGCAGATTGTTGCATCTTAAAAGCAGCGGCTAAAAAAAACCAACATCTCACCATTATGTACTTAACTTGTATAATTAGTAGGTAAATCAATAACAGGGAGTTTATTTTATTACTTTGGCAACACAGAGCCCGATTTACCCGTCGGTCGCGTCGAATGAATAGCAATAAGCTTGTAATTTAGAATAAAACATGTAATTTAATGTTTCTATATTAATTTATATGTTCTAGATAAATGTAAGTATTCTAGGTTTACGGGAAGTTATGATAATTATAAATATTATTATTATAACTAACGAGAAGGAATTTGTAATTATATCTTTTGAGAAATGAGGTGTAATAAGTTTCGATTTATAAAATTAATAAATATTAATGAGTTTTAATTTATTGTATTTTTATTTTAAACTAGCAGTTTCTCCCACGAAATCCCGACCCCAGTATATGGGGATAAAAATGTGTTAGGTATTCCAGATTTCCAGCTATCTAAATTTGTACCGAGTTTTATCGCAATCGGTTTAGAAGTTTTTGCGTAGAAGAGCAACAACAATTAACTTTAACATTAACAAGTTTAGTAGGATCGAACTTATATACCCACAGATCAAAAGTTGCAGTAGGTTACTAAAGTTTTAGGATAATCCAGAGGAGAAATCAGAAAACATGATATTAATCGAACAATTTTTGTTGAAAGTATAACGTACTACGTTATACTTTCTACCTACCTACAGTTTCAGCAGACATCTTTAACAAATTTTAACTTAAAAAAAAAATATAATTTGATACCTAAAGTCTGAAATCTCCAATGGGTTCCTTACCACCTTTGTTACCTGACTGTACCACAAGGCAGGTAAAAAACGACACAGAATATTGATATTACCAATAGACAAAGGTATCAGAAACGCCCTTGTACAAATCAAAATAAAATTGCGTAAAATATTTGCCTTTGAACCCCTGATCTTTGCACGGTAAGCTCATTTTATTGTCTTCAATATTCCCAGATTACGCTATAATCTCTTATAACGGGTATAACAGTTTATTCCGCATGGCAACACCGAGTTCACGTCACTCACGGCCCGCCAAAACGAAATAATAACATGGCGGCGTTTACGTTGAAACAGCAGTAACATTTGCAACTGTTACTATTGATTTTGAGTCGTGTTCCGGTGACATAAAGTTCAGTTTCACTTAATGAGTTGGTTGCAGTTGTAATGTTTTGGAATGGGGTAGTCATTTTGATAGAACAAAGGCGGGGAAGAGCGCACGTGCGCGGCATTACCCGGGTAGGCTAATAAAATGGTGGATTAGCCAGACTGACGGACAGGTGAGGGAGGCGAAATTGAAAACTATTGGCCTCTTCAGCTAGAGAGCGTGACGCTTCAGGTTACTATGCAGTTGTACCTACTACAATGGGGAAATTCTTGCTTTGGCAATCAATATCTATTTGCGAGAATAGAACACGGAATGCATGTAATGATAAACACTTGTAAACATCAGTTGATTTGGAAATCAGTGAAGCGACTAGGTTAGAACCATAGAGACATGACGCCGATGACTGGTTGTCTACCAAAATCTTTCTAGTTATAGGTATAGGCATCAAAACGTATCAGGCAACGATAGAGTTAATTTTCAGTTTTATGTGAATACTAGCTGACCTGGCAAACGTTGTTTTGCCTTATAAATTATAGATAGTAGCCGATTCTCAGACCTACTGAATACGAAAATTAAATTTCATAAAAATCGGTCAAGCCGTTTTGGAGGAGTACGGTAACTAACACTGTGACATGGAAATTTTATATATTAGATAAGAAGGTAGGTACATATTATGCCCTAATAGCTATAATAGTAGGTAGAGGTAAGCTCGCTGCCTGATGGCAGCAATAGTTGGCCAGAACAGTTGGCAGGAACAATGGACAGGAACCTCACAGTATACCTACTGGAAGGCATAGCTGACATGGCCAAGGCATATATTGTGTCAAAGGACGAAGAAGAATTAGTCTACGGACATGGATTTTGGATATAGAAACACCCAATCCAGAAATAAAACTATCCGTCATACAAAGTTTTGTTCCCCGACGGGAATCGAGTTCGTAATTTACCCCGTCGGCGTCGCAAGCGAGTGGCTCTAAACCGGACCATAGAAATCGTTAGGGTCTAATATGTTTTCCAAATTAAAGACATTTTTCCGTTTTAATCGCGTGGTGTTTATTAGGTACTTTTAGCATTGTTTCAACGCTCAACGTTTCGAGACCTTTCCAGGTCCCTTCTTCTTTCGAATAGATTGAAGGATTGAAACGATGAGGATTTAAACAATGCAAAAAGTAATAAACAACACGCGATTAAAACCGAAAAATGTCTTTCATTTCAATACAACATCGCGAAAACAGAATAAAAATCCATGATTTCCAAAATTTAAAACGAGTCGCTAATTTCAAATCCATAGAAAATTATCGTGAATAAACTTTCAATGTGGGAAATGTGTAGAGTGGCTCTAAACCGGACCATAGAAATCGTTAGGGTCTAATATGTTTTCCAAATTAAAGACATTTTTCCGTTTTAATCGCGTGGTGTTTATTAGGTACTTTTAGCATTGTTTCAACGCTCAACGTTTCGAGACCTTTCCAGGTCCCTTCTTCTTTCGAATAGATTGAAGGATTGAAACGATGAGGATTTAAACAATGCAAAAAGTAATAAACAACACGCGATTAAAACCGAAAAATGTCTTTCATTTCAATACAACATCGCGAAAACAGAATAAAAATCCATGATTTCCAAAATTTAAAACGAGTCGCTAATTTCAAATCCATAGAAAATTATCGTGAATAAACTTTCAATGTGGGAAATGTGTAGGTCTTACAACTTTCGTTCGTCCGCAATTGCAGAAAGAAGTAGAGCCATAGAGGAAATACACGACCGAACGAACTAAAAAAACATTTCAAGTTAAATATAGTAGGCATGTTGGTAGTAGGTACCTACCTACACATCATTCGTAGGCATTTTTCTCGAACAAAAAATCCCCCAGCATAAATCTATTTCCCCAGTTTTCGCTATTCATCAAAATGTTCGCGATCTGTAAACAAATTTGGGAATATTATTCGTGGCGGGGGATGAAGTCATGAATACAACCCTTCCGAGACGAGGGCGGGCTGCCATTAGGGTCTTAAGATTTCCCATTCATACGACAAGCAAGACGTCTTGTAAATTTATACATGGGGTTGCCATGTACAATTGCTTGTCATTTTGGTAGATAATTGTTTCAGAGGAAAGTACAAGGGTATAAGTACAATGCCAATGGGTATTTACAGGTTGCAGAGACCCACTCAGTGCTCTAAAATTATTGTTAGGTATGTTAGAAAAGGTATTGGGTATGTAAGAGTTCCTACATAATTGCAGAACGTAATACGTCAGGTGTAGGTAGGTCTTGTTAGTGTCAAGATGGCAGGACCTTACTTATTTATTACTTCCCTTTGTGGGTCTTGGCCTCCTCCATAATCAGGATGGCAGGACCAATCCTCCTATATTCAAAATTTCATATTGCCAGATTTAGTCATCTTCTACAGTCAGATTATGAATAACGTATAAAGCATGCACAAGTATGCACATAACTTAATAATTTAAATAATTGACATTTATCCCCTTACATGAACGATGGCTAAGTTTGATAAGTTTAACCAATTAACCAAGTAATCTGACTACTAGGATTTAACTTAAATTACTTTTTAAACCGAGGTAGGTACCGATAGCAATTAGGGACTAATTCTGGCAATATGAAATTTTAATATACCAGGAGGATTGGTCCCGCCATCTTGACGCAAATTTATACTTTACAATTCAACTTTTTAATTAAAATTCCTAGTTCTGCTTTAACTGTAAACACTAGGTAAATAATCCGATGTAACATGCATCTAGAAACGTAGGTAAGTATCCTGAAATGAGTTAAAATAATCTGGAAATCAGAGCATAGATGTTGATCTGATCTAGATTGTATAGGCATATAGATAGGAGGTAGGTGCGTACTTACGAATCTTACCTAGACATTGATCTCAACTAGGTTGACCTCAACAGTAGATATGACATCAGAAGGAAGACAGTTGTAAACAGCCACTGCGGTAACGTTACCGCAAACTGAACGATTTTTTTTTATTTTAACCGTCATTCATCGTCTTCATGTTAGTGCCCGCAACGTTAGTCCTATTATTTTTACCCCTTGTAAAATAATATCTAAATTCTAAATGATACATAGTGAACATATTTTAGCCTCGTATCATCCTCGACGTTTTCTGCGTGCAACATGGCCAATTGATAGTCCAATACCATAGAACTCGACTGGTCTCTCTTTATTAGACATCATCATCATCCGAGCGAAATTTCCATTTATTGATTTGGCTAACCTCCCAACCCCAAATCAAATCAAATCAAAGTACGTTTATTCATTCGGATATTAGCAAGATATCTCTTTGACATGTCATTTTTTTTTAATTTAATCTACTCTACTATGTCTTCGGATCGCGACCTCCATGACATGAGAAGAAGACACAAGAAACTCATGGGGTTTTTTTTTGTATATTTTTTTTTCAGTAATCATGTGATTTACATTGTCGCATATATAATATTATTGAAGAAAAGTGGAACTGGAGCAATAATCCATACTTGCTATAATAATCCTTACTAGCATTACAAGAGCGAAAGTAACTCTGTCTGTCTGTCTATCTGTTCAAATAAGTTATAATATACAAAATAATAAACATAAAAAAAAATTATTTACTTAAAACACTATCTCATCCACAAACACACAACCCGCCCAACACCGCCCAAACCGCCCCGGGACCCACCATCAGAGTTCTGTGGTGCCAGCCTTGCATTCCTTTCCTACACTCTAGAATTTTATTATAAAATTCGTAGGTAGAACCATCTATTTACTCCTTTCCATAACTTATCCTGCTACTTTACCACAGAACTCCATGAATACGCCCCAGGACGAACCGAACCGAGCCGAACGAACCAAGCATTCGCGAACGCGACCGTGCCCCTGTCTGTCCCCGTCTTTCAATAAAGTATTCATTTCCATGGATTTTTATCGTTAATATAATCCGATGTATTATAGTATGCCCTCCTGTACAGTTTGCTTTTAATATATGTTTTAAATTTATTAATGGACATGTCACACACATTCTTGGGTAACTTATTATAGTAGAGCATAGATGAGCTAGAGAAGGACCTGTTTATTTTCTGGAGCCTACTCCAGGGCACAGTTAGATCATCTTTATTTCTTAAATTAAATAAATGTATGTCCCGATTTTTAACAAGCTTGTCCTTATTTTTATGGACGTATAAAAGATTTTCGAAGGGAAAGTCTGTGCCAGAGCCTCGTCCGTTTTTCAGCAGGTGCACCAAGCTAGCTGGTGAGGTTGGCTTGGGCCCAACGATCTTAGTGAACCTCATACACACTGGTCTCCATTAGACACAAGAAGGAGAAAGATCGCCTGACAGTGATCCATTTCAAACTCGTCTCTGACGGACGAGACGAGCCAGTTCCAAAGTCAAACTGTTCGGGAAATTTACTTACACACCTTTAAAAAAGATGGATAAAAATTCGAACGTCGTTGTTAGAACACCCACCATCTATACTTCGTTTTTTAATTGTAGACTATGATTTGACACATTTTCCTGAAGAAAAATAGTCAAATACAAAGAACTTAAACGTCAGGTCGTAGTCTGAAATTAAAAAACGTAGTATAGGTAATCTAAGTCCAATAAGTACCTAATTATTACCTACATACTAAAGTTATACCTATCTAGTAATTATTATTTTCTAATTACTATGTTTGTTATTTGCTTTCCAGTAGAGTTAACTAATTGAGTGGCCTCAGCTGCGGTAGTCGGGACGACACACTCCAGGAAAATTCATTTACAGGTTTTATTAATAAAATTTTATCTGCCTAGTTAGTCTAGTGAGAGGGAACACTCGACATGTCAGATATGGAGGGAGGGTCCACCGTACCTAGACACAATGATTTTTTATGAATTTCCGCGTAACATTGGCGGCAGAATCGCTGTGAGAGCTTCGAAGGTTGAGGGGGTGACTAATTAGAACAAAAAACGCGGGAAAACACAAGTACGCTTGACTCAGAGTCAGAAACAAAGAGCGACCGAATTCGCTCGGAAAGGTTTTAAATCGACCTCCGCGCTAGGCCGGATTATGACCTCTTTGCAGACGTGTACAGAGCTCGTTTCACTAAAAACTGAAATGCTGACTGGCTGATTTTATATTTCGAAATTTGAAATTTACAAAGCTGTATCAGTTTCAGAGATGCAATGAAATTTGATTCCTATTTGGAGAGATCGAAGTTATATAATTCACTGGTGTGGGGGAGATATTTGTGATGTTTCGTGCGGAAAGTGTATTGCGTAGAGAAGCGCCATCGCGTCGATTGTCTCTGGCACGTTCGACCAAAGAGGCCACAATCGATAGAGCACGGGCGTGCGTTGTAATGAATTTATTAGAGAACTACTGTTTTGATTGGAGTTTCCTTGTTTTTAATATTTCAGATATGAATGTGTAAATCAAAGAACGATATTTTAGCATATTGCAGTGTTGTACACAGACATTATGTTTAACAAGGTTGTCAATTCATGACAGTGGAAGGTAGAATGCTGTCAGCGAGTGTCGACCAGTCATTATGGGCGCGAAACTGCCTCGTCAGAGTACACCTACCACGGGTTGAGCGTCTCGGACAAGCTCATTATTATCACACTCGTGGTAGGGGTACCTACAGACCACCGGGACATGTAGAGCGAAGGGTTCCGTAGATAATTATGTAGGACTTCGTAAGGGTCACTCCTTTTTCCACGCATGAGAGATGGGCTGATATAGATTAATGGCATAAACGTACTTATTTTCTCTAATGTCTTTATCCAGGGAGAAAACAGTCGACTACGTTTGTAAAAATTGTATGGAGAAAAGAGTAGGTATCCTTTCCTCGTAGAGAACGGTACATCGAAGTAAAAAAGGGACTACTCTAACACAAGTTAGGATACTTAAGCTTAACTTAAGACACAACTTAAGAGAGGAGCTCCAACACCTTTTGTTATTTCAATGTAAGTTTTGAATAAACAAATATATTTTGTACCGTTTTTGTATCCTCAAGCAGAACCCCAAATAACTCCAGCAATGACTCGACAAACGTCCATCCTCGTCGACAAATAAATATCTTTTATTTCAATCCATTCTCATACCTCTCCACGCAGTATTTTGACAAGTCTCGTCAGTTCGAACGCAACACGTCCTTTAATGACGGTGGTCTGTTTGCTAATGATTCTAATTAATATTTGAAAGTATTTGTAGCAATTTTGTTGAGATTTTTAAATTGGGATTGGAGAAGACTTGTTTCTTAAGTGGTGGGTTATTCGGACCTCACAGGGTGAAGTGACCATATTGTAGGTAGGTAGGCGTAGGATCCTAATTTTGTTCTAAATATGCGACAATGTGAATCACATGATCACAGCAAAATAACCCTATTAGTTTCTTGGGTCTTCTTTTCATTGGAGGTCGCATTCCGAAGACATATTAAGGGCGTTTTTAGTGTTAGGTGGATTTGTTCACGCACGCGGGATTTCCATAAATAATCTTCACGCACGCGGGATTGGCAAAGGTTTCCTGCGTTGCATGAGAGAATCACCATGAGTCCATGACACTAAAAATGCCCTTAATTGCTGACGATTCAAAACGACAAAGTCGTAATAACTTATTGAATAAATATATTTTGCATATTTATCGGAGATAAATTTAGTGCCGCTTTTTATAAAATAACTATTCAAATTAATCCGAGCTGCACAATTAAAATTACAACAGTTGCAACCAACTGCAACTAAAACCCTATTGTAAAGGAAACCTTTTTAAATACACCAGACTTTTATCCACTCGAAGAAAATGGCGCGCGATCTGACAGAGCGCTTTCGTTTCGCGCACTTTCCGCGAAGCCGATTGTTACCTAATGGTGTAGGAAACAATGGGGAAATGTGGCAGTACAATGTCCTCAAAGGACATTTCCGTTTGATGTAGATGGCTGTGATCTCGCGGGCTTGTGTGACTGCAACAATCGGTGCAGGTATCAAAGAGATATGGTAAAAGCTTTTCAGAACAACATTTTATTTACCGAAGACTAGCAGCGTTCCGCGAATTCGCCCGTGTAGGTCCCGAACCTGCAGAAACACTTTCTTAGTGGATACTTCCACACCACAAAGAACACTCTTCAAATTGTATGTCTCTAGGACTATCGATTTGGGCTCTGCGTTCAGTCATTAATTAAGAGGATAGTCTCCATTCTCTTTCTCCATACAAACAGTTTAACTTTTCCTACCTGGATAAAGACATTAAAGCAAATATGTTTATGCCATAAAACCTATATCTGTCATGATAATGCATCTACCTTTTTATTTTTTTTTATTTTCTAATTAAAATAATAATAAAATGAAAAAAAAAAAGGTAGATGCATTGTTATGAATGACAGATATAGGTTTTATGGCATAAACATATTTGCTCTAATGTCTTTATCCAGGGAGGAAAATTTAAACTACGTTTGTATGGAGAAAGAGTATGGAGACTATCCTCTTAAAAGTCAATCAATCAGTCAGGACTTTGAATTAATTTTATATGTAAAGATAAAAAAACCCATGAGTTTCTTGTGTCTTCTTCTCATTGGAGTACACAGTAGATTACATTGTAAAATTGACGTTTCAAAATGGTATGTTGTTAATATCCAATTATCCAGAATAAACATGTTTTGAGTTTTACGGAGTTGGAATAGGCAAAACTGGCTTCTCAATGATGCCCTAATAAATTATAGCCACTCCTGATAGACATGGTGATTATTGGTGATGAAGAAAAATAAACATAAAGAAGAGAAAATGTCTGACAATACGAAATTTGAATAAACTACAACTTCAGACTATCAAAATATTTTTGCCTTTGCCTAGGTCTATCGATGTCAAAACACAAACAGAAACAAAACTGAACAGGCAAATCTGTTCAGTGATATCCGTATATTTGGAGGCTTTGGCTTTTAAAATTAATGGCTCTTGACCGTATCAGTTTGGCCCGCTCTTAGCCAAAGACAAAGTACTATTTATATATCTTTGACCCGAATACTGAAACGCCACTCAAAATTTAAGGGCTACTTAAATAATTGAGCAGCTTCTAAATTCAAAATTAGAATGTAAATGTTTGAGTTTAAGAGATACTCAATTGTTTCAGTAGCCCTCAAGGTTTGAGTAGCGTTTCTGTATTTGGCCGTTTGTCTATCAAACCATTCGGAACTAGTTTTGAAAGCGACACAATAACAACCAACCATCTAAGCATGTACTCATATATACCATTAATATTCATATACCCACAACCCTTTCACTCAATGCTAGCTTTTAAAAATAACACGGTATTGATGGGGTAGTCGATTAAAGGTCATTACTAATGTTGGCACCTTGGCTCGCTCGCACCATGCTACAGCGAGCTGAATGCAGGCCTCTTCAATCGAGGACCTGGGGTGATTGCGAAACAATGGACTTTTCCAAAATACATAATAATGCGCTGCGTCAAATGACGCGCTTTGTACGTGTAGATTAGAGATCCTTGGTTAAATACTTTTGAAGAAACTAAAATAGTATAGATAAAATGTTAGCTTTATGCTGAGGGCGGCCCATTTAGGATTCGCACACTGCTAATGTGTTTATTGTGTATTGAAATTCTTTAATTTTTTTGTTTCTGTACCTACCAATCTATTTTGTTGTTGTGTGTTTGTCCTAATAAATATATTTTCTTTCTTTTTTAGATATGAGAGGTTGTGTGACGCTCGCTTGTTCCAAATAGCTAATTAAAATTAGACATTTCGTTAATTTCAAATACTTACACTTCAAACAAAAGCGTGCACAACTTTCTACGTCAATTTTTCCAAGTTCCTAATGCAGTCGAATTGTACGAATCGAACGAATGCTAAGTTTTTTTAACCATTTTTTTTAAGTTCACCAATTTAGGCTGCCTTCCATTTACTACCAATGTATTTAAAATCATTGTTTCACGCAAACATTTTTATTTTTTAGTCGATACGATCACCTTTCAGAAACTAGAATGCTTACAGCCGAATACAGAAACGCCACTTAAAATTTGAGCCGTACCTAAATAATTGAGCAGCTTCTAAATTTAAAAAATAGTGCCTATAGGATTTTTTGAATTTCGAGAGGTGCTTAGTTGTTTAAGTAGAACTCAAATTTTGAGTTGCGTTGCACGACCGTATACCCAATTACCCAACTAATAAAAACAACGTGATTAAAACCGGAAATATATGTTTAATTTTAATAAACATTAATTTGGGATAATGAACGGAACCCAACAATAAATAAAAAAACTCCCAACTATTGCAACACATGGCTGAATTTCACGTTTTTTGGGTCCGTGCTCAAGTGGAGTGCTCGAAGCAAACCGCTGCGCGCGAATTATTAAAAGTAAAAAAATAAATAAAATCCAGCCTCTCGAGTCGTAGGTCGCCCGTGAACATCACACGGCTTACTCCGGCTTAGTTAGGTACGGGCAAATGGATACAGATACATACAGCCTTATTCCTATGTGAGCAGATAGGTGTAACCTACGGTATATACGATGTAGTAAGCCGTGCCAGTCAAATGTACATTTCGCAAATTTATGTACATTTTTAAAAGTTTTTCTAAGTTTGGCAGACAAATTGATACAAAGAGTAATAAATAACTTAATGCAAAGGCGATATATGTTAAGAATTTTTTGAATCAAGGTATATTTCTTCAATTTTTCATTCTTTTATTCTTCTTTTTAATAGGGTTTCTTTGTTTTACTAAAGCAAGACGCTTCCATTAGAGTTTTTTCTTCAACGAGAATATAACTTTTGCGACAAACAGCCTAGGAAACCTACCTAGGAACGTGTTAGATGATAATATTTAATATAGTACCTACCATTTTTCACTCGCTGCACACCAGGTCATAAATCATAGTAAAGCTAGAGCGGCGAGCATGTTGCAATATCGATGGTAATATAATGTGCAGGACTAATGAGGGAGAGAGAGCGAAATATTATCTGCACCGCACCCACGTTTTACAACCTGGAGTGCAGCGAGAGAAAAACTGTACCAGTCTTTTCGTACATTTATGATCAACATGGAAAAATAAACTAGAACATGACTACAAAAGTCAGAAATAGACCTCCTTCTTACCGACCACTGGTAAGCATTAGGCCTTACCTACTCTGTAATCAAAACAAACTCCGCCAGATGGCGGAGTTTGTTTTGATTACAGAGTAAAACAATAAAAAAATTTGCAAATAAAAAAAAAGAAAACCAAAACCGGTAGCGTCCCAAACAAAACATATCGAATGAATTGCCTCTCCCTACGATACAATCAAACCAACCGCACGACAAACGAATTAGTCAAAATAATACACAAAAACTTGCACAATAGCTTACAAAACGAGATGTGGCCCAAATTGTTACTAAAATGTAGCAACATCTGTCTAGAGGGGAGATCATTTTGACAAATAGAATAGCATCTTTTACCACACTGCCCGCAAAAAACAACTTTAAACTGCTACAAATACGGATCAGAATAGACCTACTGATACACTGTCAAATAGCATTTGAATTTCGAAGAGGTAAAGTTAACGCCATTACTGTCAAATTGCGGGCCAATCGGAGTGAAGTAGCGACGACCAATCAGGGACGAGAGCGGTACGCGTTAGGAATGTAAAATTTGGGGAGAAACTAGAACAATTTGTAACTTTTTGTCTGATTATTCGGGGCTGTAGTTATCATTTGTGGGTAAATGAAACGTCTATTTTGGGGGAGTGATAAAAAGCATCTGCATTTGCAGCTTTTAGTGCTCCCTTATGTAATAACCAGCTTAATTTACTGTTGGCACATTTCTGGCGCCCTCTCAGATAGGTAGAGAAAAGTAACATAAATTATTTATGGATTGATATTTTAACACCTCACAGAAACATATAAAGTGTTAAGAGACTAAAATATTCCCTTTACAAATAGGCAGCTTTATCGTTATAAGCAGTTTCTTCCTTGTAACCTTAAAATGAAAAAGGTCTGTAACATTACATTAAGTTAAATTGCACCCTGTGCTCGGGTCTAAAATAATAGGTACATCTGTTTATACTACTGTATACCTTGCCTGTCGTTAAGAGGACAGTCTCCATTCTCTTTCTCCATACAAACGTAGTCGACGTTTTCCTACCTGGATAAAGACATTAGAGCAAATATGTTTATGCCATAAAACCTATATCTGTCATAACTATGCATCTACCTTTTGATTTTTTCATTTTCTAATTAGAATAGTACTAAAAAATAAAAAAAATCAAAAGGTAGATGCATAGTCATGACATGACAGATATAGGTTTAATGGCATAAACATATTTGCTCTAATGTCTTTATCCAGGGAGGAAAACGTCGACTACGTTTGTATGGAGAAAGAGAATAGAGATTGTCCTCTTAAAGGCGACCAATAGAGCTTTATTGATATGAGGCTTCGGCCGCGGCTCGTTACCACCCATTAGCCTAAGTCTAGTGCAGCCATTTAGGAAGACGGGTCGTATGTTGTTCCACTGCCGCCTTCTTTCTTTTAGATAAGCGAGCGTCATCTTTGACCATATCATCGCGTGCCGTTAGGTTAGATAGTGGCCTGTACTAATATGTTTTCACTTGGATACAACTCTCCATAAGTTTCCTAGACTAGCGTCACGATCTAGCAACCAAGACTATAACAACGCCGGTCACATCTTGCAAATCGCCCGTCAATCATTCCCTCAAATCACAAGTTTCCCAGCAAACAGTAAATTGCTCATTCACACTCTAACGAGTCCACTCAAAACGGCACTCACTACTTCTCAAGACCACCATAAAGAAGTCAAATTCATCTGTCAAATACGATTTGAATTTGGAACGCGGGGCGCGGGAGCAGCGTGGCGCCATTGAGAGTCACGCGAGCCCAGCGGTGGCTTCGGCGTCCCGCGGTGTTGCCAGCCCCGATCACTCATTAGCACCGACGACGTGTGCAAATCGACAAAGGTTTGTCTTTTGACACAGATTAGTTCACGGTAAAGTGGACTGTTCTAGATCTTGACGTCGTTTATGGGAAGTGAGCAGGACGTTTCCGGTCCACTTGTGGCTTTTTGTGAATTGTGAGAATTTCGCCGATTGATGCAGGTATTTCGCGAGGGCTGTTACTTATGATATTATTGTGGGAAATTGGATATTTTGAATGACATTTCACACACATTCATTGTTCCTAATTGCGTATCAATTTATCACAGTTAAAAATATTGCAAGCGGTGTTTTATTGACGATTATTAAAAAAGATTCAATAAATATAAACTTAATTTTAGTTTTTTTTTGTATCCCTCCTAAGAAAAAAGATAAACCTAAAGATGGTTAATTTTAAGATTAGGTTTAATCTTAAAAACTGATCTCTTATTTTTTCTTTATTCTGCGATTTTTTTTTTGTTTGACCTAATCACTAATTACTAAATTTTTAGACTTGATTCAAGCATTGGGGTAGAAATCATCCATATTTTATCAATACCTACATATCTATACAGTTACCTATCCAGAGGGGATTTTTTCCTGTTTCCGATTCCACTTTTAAACCCAATAAGTACCTAAGTAGGTGCGACACTAGACCCCTCAACCCGCTAAGCAGTATTTAAGCGTCACCTCACCCCGAACGAGAAGGTAAACAGTCATAATATCCTAGTCAGCGGACTTCCTCGCGTCCAATGAATTATTAACAATCCATTTCAAACGCTTACCTGGACAATACGTTCTTAAAAATCCCCGTTAAGTTTTTACCTCATTCAGCTTTCAAGTGCCACTCGGTAGGGCCCCTAATTCCTTTTCATGTTCAACAATTTTTGTGAACCTTCGATTGTGGCGCAAAAAAAGAAATTAAAAAAGAAAACTATTGATCGTGCACAACGGTAGCCACTTCAGGCGAGCTTTGTCCGCCATATTGGAAACGTTTCACATGCACGTTACATGTTTTTAATTAAGTTTTCAAATTTCGAACAGTTAAAAACAAAAACTAGCGACGGTTTTCATGATTGGAATTGCGCGGTAAAAAATACCTACCGGCAATATTTTTGAACGAAGTCATATTCTATATTGGATATGGGCAACATTTTTGTAACTTTTTAGGGTTCTGTAGCTTTATATTTTTGCCTTGTCCGTCCGTCCCCCTATCTAGATCTATTGAAACTCAACAACTTCTTACAGGTTACATTACGGACTGGGAGTAACTGTTCCCCTTAGGAGAAAAGGATTACCTAGTCTTTTTCCGCACGAACATACCTAGTCTATTGTTTCCTCCCTGAATAAAGACATTGGAGTAAATATTTTTATGCCATGCAACCTATGTCTGCCATCACCTTTATTTTATTTTGTTCTTATTAGAATAGGAAATAGGTCCTATGATATACTCAAGGTATACAATAGTCGACTACGTTTGTATGGGGAAAGAGTAGGTATTCTTTCTTCTTATAATAGGTATTAAAATTCAAAACACACAATGACACTTACACTAATCATTAAATAGTGTGCAAATTGATTTGGCAATATTTTTACGGTCGGCCGCCTGCCTGACATCAACCCTCCTTGGGACCAAGCAGTTTACAAGCCACCGCGGGGGGAGAACTTAAGGTTTGCTAATCTCTCTCAGAATGACACTTACACAATCACTTAACCTAAAAAAACACAAACAAATTCGTGCATGTGTGTTGTAAGGTGTGGTGTGTTTTATGTGTGTAAGTGTAAGTGTCGTCGTGTAGTTTGAGGTGCGTCCCGCGGTTTCACCCGCGTAAGTCCCGATCCCGTCAGAATATCGGGATCAAAGTAGCCTATGTTACTCAGGATGAATGTAGCTTTCTAATCGTGTATTTTTGAAATCGGTCCAGTAGTTGTTGAGTTTAGTCAATACTAACATATGTCACACACACACACAAAAATACAAATCTTTCCTCTTTATAAATATTAGTGTAGACAAACATACGTCACACACACACTCACACACACACAAAATACAAATCTTTCCTTTTTATAATATTAGTGTAGATATATATATAACCTTTACTTAGAGGATAAATAAAATAACTCTTTTTTTCCTCCAATTAATTCTATATATTTCAGTATTTAATCTGTAAGGCGGTGTAACTGATATAACAAAATACGTTATGTGCACACAATATTTAAGATATTTACTAATTTATCTACTACTAGCAACGCCTCCTGGTTTCACCCGCATAAGTCCCGTTCCCGTAGGAATATCGGATTAAAAAGTGGCCTATGTGGTATTCTAGGTCTCCAGCTATCTATATCCCAAGTTTTATCGCAATCGGTTGGGTAGTTTTTGCGTGAAAGAGTAACAAAGTCACATACATATGTACATGCAGACAATCGCATTTAAGACGACAGTCTACCTACTCTTTTTCCATTCAAACGTAGTCGACTGTTTCCTCAATGGAAAAAGACATTAGAGCAAATATGTTTATGCCATAAAACCTATATCTGCCATGCATGACAATGCCCCTACGTTTTGTTTTTTGTTATTTTTTCTAATTAAAATAGAAAAATTAGTAAATGTAAAAAATCAAAACATGGCTGATATAGGACTTATGGCATACATATATTTTTTCTAATATCTTTATCCAGGGAGGAAACAGTCGACTACGTTTGTAAAGAGAGTAGGTAGACTGTCCTCATAAAATTTCAATGAATGGGAGAGTTTGGATGTTTGTGTTTCACTCGCGCAAAAACTACAAAACCAATTGCGATGAAACTTGGTATGCAGATAGCTGGAGAACTGGAATAACACATAGGCTGCTTTTTAAACCGATATTCCTACGGAATCGGGACTTACGCGGGTGAAACCGCAGGACGCTACTAGTATTTAACAAATTTTACTATCATATTGCACGGGATAACTGCAATTCTTATTATTTAATTATTTTTATATAATAGAAAATCATATTTTATCATAAAAATAACAACAAATATTTCATGTATTTGTCCATTTAAAAAAAAATTACCCACCGATGGAATTTGAACTTTTGAATCAAATTTTAAATTTATGACTTCCCCATTTTCCTACACAACCTAGGAATTTCTATTAAATTGGTTAAAAGATCTTTTGTCATATAAATTCAACAGAAAAATGTCGTTTTTTGATCCTTTTTGAAATATTTTTTTACCACTGTGCACAGATGTCGTTTGGAACAATTTTCAAAGTCATGCATGAAGCAATATTTTTCACACAACCTAGGCATTTCTATTAAATTTATTAAATCATCATCTGTCATAAAAACACAAAAAAAATGTAATTGTTAACCATTACAAAGTAATTTTAGCCATCAATGGAATTTAAGAGGACAATCTACCTACTCTTTTCACCATACAAACTTTACAAACGTAGTCGACTGTTTCCTCCCTGGATAAAGATATTAGAAAAATTATGTTAATGCCATAAGTCCTATATCAGTCATGTCAATGCCCCTACGTTTTGATTTTTAACATTTCCTATTTTTTACTGAATTTTATTTCTATTCTAATTAGAAAATAAAATAAAAATATCAAAACGTAGGGGCATAGTCATGGCAGATATAGGTTTTATGGCATAAACATATTTGCTCTAATGTCTTTATCCAGGGAGGAAACAGTCGACTACGTTTGTATGGAGAAAGAGTGGGTAGACTGTCCTCTTAAATCCTTGAATCAACGTATTAATGAATTTTCCTTTCCCTACAAACCTAGGTTACTCTTCAAAGTAAATTAATCCATATTTCTTTTAGTTTTACCATTAAAAGTCAACTATAAAAAAACTTAACTCCAATTTCTGTCAGAAACATTTCTTTAGAATCAGTCTCCTACAATCATGAATTTTATACAACTATGGATTTATTATTATTTTACACTTATTTTAGGGGTAGGCATTTACAATAGAATCCGTTTATATTGACGTCGAATAGAAGTGGCAAACACGTCATACTAAACGGAAGTCAAACAAAGCATACACTAAGAAAAGCTTTCTTAATATTTCTTAATTTGTTTTGTTGCTCAAGGCTATTTTTGTCTAGTTTTTTTTAAGAAAAAATATGCATTCAAAAACTTACCGGTGAAAATAAGAAACCAAGGATGGATACGCTTTATGATTTTCACCGCTCGAGCCAGGGACTTGCGTGGTCTAGTTGGTATATACGTTGGGGTACAGACCCAAAGACGCAAGTTCAAGCCTCGCCACAAGTGAAAAATTTTGAATGCGTTTTTTTCCTTAAATTTTTTTTTCTAGATAAAAGCTTTCTTTTCAATAGCAACATCATTTCTTCAAGTAAGTAGGTCGTACTAAGCGACACGTCACAGTAACCGGAGTCATTATATCCGAATTTTTAGAGAATTTTATAAAATTTATAACGCGAGACCAGAATGCTGGACCGTATTTGGCGCAAATAATAAGCGTTGCCATTCAGCGTGGCAATGCGGCCTCGCTGCCAAGTGTCGAGGATAAGTTTTTTATATATGTTAATAAAGAATTTCATATAAAAATAAAACTTTACTTACATCAAATTCAGCGATGGGTCAATGTAGGCGGAGTCATAATAACCGGATTCTACTGTACGTAACTAGGTAGGTTCTTCGGTAGACTTGCGTCTTAATGAAGTCTGTCAGTATGTAACGACATTTTAACTGTAGAATAAGGGCCCAGAAGAACCTACCTCACTATGCCTACATCAGACAAATACAGGTACTAACAACTAGCGCCACCCACCTTGATTCCTCTGATTAGACGACCCCTGGTTATTTTTATTCTGTTGATAATTGCTATACTTATTTTGCCCGTTTTGATTTCCTTGCCGGTTCTGTTGATAGCCCTGACTCGATCCGCCGTAGCCCTGATTCGACCCGCCGTAGCCCTGATTCGATCCACCGTAGCCCTGATTCGATCCGCCATAGCCTCGGTTCTGTTGGCCGTAGCCACGCCCCTGGCCGTAGCCCTGATTCGATCCCCCGTAGCCCTGGTTCTGTTGGCTGTAGCCCTGGTTTTGTTGGCCGTAGCCCTGACCATATCCGGAGCGGTTATAAGAGCCTTGGCTCTGATAGTCTGAACTTTGGTCTTGGTTCTGATAACTTACGTACCCGCTGCGCTGGGGACCGTATGATTGGGAACGATCTGGAACAAAATAAATTTAGTTAAAAAATACATACTTACATAATGAATAAATGATACACAAACGTTCACATTAAAAAAAATGTAGGTAAATTGCGATAGTTGGATCATTTAAAAAAATAACAGAATATGATTGTAATACAAGTATGTAGGTAGGGCGATTAGGGTTTACGGAAAATTCGACTAAAACACAATTCAACTCAAAGCATTCGACTAAAACAATCAGTAGTTTAGAAATAAGAATCTCGACAATGTTCTGTGACAGCATTTTGGTTCGCCGTTAGTAATGCCTCTGTAGACGTCTCTCGAATCATTAGCAACTGGGGTTTGTTGGGGCATATAAAATTGAATGTCCTGACTTATTGGCTGAACTATATATCAACGCATAGCCCAAACCGCTGGCCTTGGTCGCTGGTTCTTTGTGGTGTGTAAGTATCCACTAAGAAAGGGTTTTACGAAATCCCACCCCAAATGGGGTCCAATTTTGAATGAAATTTTCCATTATTTTAATCGATGGACATGAAAATTATCAGAAAACAGAATAATCCTAATCCTATCCTAATCCTGTTTCCTGACTTTATAACAATTGGGACCAGGTGGTCCCGGTAACACAACAGTTTTCAGTGCGTTAAGCACCTGCTTTTAAGCACGCACTTACGGAGGCACGGAGGAGCTCGAGAAAACTGTTTTTTGCCACACACATTATCGGTCACCCATCCGTAATGACCGCGCCATGTGCTTAACCTGCATGAAAATTCAAGATCGGCAGGTGCAGCTAGTCTATTGAGCTCCTATGATTTAAGCATATAAAACACGCCATAAATTGTCCCACAAGCCACTAAGCAACATTTTAATCCGGCTCGGATCGGATCCGGCAAATCCGCTCAGTATTCATCGCGCAATACAAAATGTAAGATCTGTATCACCAGTGTAGGTACACAATACAAAAGTACAGTTGCTTTCAGAGGGTGTAGTCAGTCAGTAGATAATTACGGAGTGAAAGAGGTAGCACGCCATTAGGCTCCATTGTTACGTGGCGTGGCGTCGCGGCGTCGTCATTTGGCGCCCAACGTGGGACTTTCTAAATACAGTGCCTTTGAATACAAGTGTATGATTATTTCATTGAGATATTATGTACTAGAGCGGTACTGTCTTAAACATATTCCATGTTACACATTTTATAAACTTACACGATTTCCGTCCATATTAATTTTTATAACTTCGGGTCTAGATCGCGGTCGTAGTCATCTCGCGACCACGACCGGTGTAACCCGTTTGTCGAAACGTCCAGGTAATTAAAATCCATAGTTATCTATATACAACGCGATCTAGAGCCGATGGTCTAAAAATGTATATATTCGATGTTCCTTTTACGCGAAATAAATATAGAAAGCCGCTGCAGTGCTGATAATATTGTAACATCTATCGTAGAAATAAAATGTACATAGTTGTGCTGCTTTAGTTTTAGTATTTTTTGTTATAGCGGCAACAGAAATACATAATCTGTGAAAATGTCAACTGTCTAACTATCACGGTTCATGAGATACAAACGGACAGACAGTCAGACAGCGGAATCTCAGTAACAGTAAATTTTCTTCTTATCGAAGGGCGCGTTCCGGAGCCACAATAAAATCATAGTCTTAAGTTGAGATTTCAAAATGATCTTTCGTACATTGCTCTTATTGCATAAAAATAATTGAACGTTGAAGGTTCCCGTTTTTACTTTTTGGGTACGGAACCCTAAAAAAACGACAACAGCGAGTCGCGTCGCAACAGTAAAACAAACAAGAACAAGCCTACATAGAAAGGAAGCAGACATAATACCTGGCTAATGGGAGCGCAGGGCGCGAAACGTCGGTCGTGAAGCAGGCGCCGAAATTACGGGCAACTGACGCCGAACAGACCTACTGTGCCGACGTACAGACTAATCGTAGTATACTGTGACCACATTACGGTTTCTCTCAGTCGGTAAATTGGGTAAATTGTAAAATGAGTATATGTATCGCTCATAGGCGATAAGGCCGCCCATTGTGCCAATTTAGTTTTAGGTTTTTCTTTGTACAATTTGTTGTGTTTTTGGTACAATAAAACGTTATTTAAGGCCCGACTCCAATGCAGAAGGTTGCGTTTTAGGTTAAATAAATATTTGTTTCTCGTCTGGGTGTTTTCTATGTATCATGTGTATGTATTTACAACAAAAAAAGGTATAATATGTAGTATATCTGTTGTCTAGTACCCATAGTACAAGCCTAGTGCTAAGTTTGGGGCTAGATTGCACTGTGTGTAACATTGTGCAATATTTTTTTTATATTTATTATTTTATCTATCTATCTATCCATGTATTTATATTTTTCAGCGACTCCCAGCTATCTAAAATTATTAGGTGTAGGTACATCGCAATCGGGTGACCGCCCAACGCGCCACATAATAATCAAATAAAATAAATAAGTTTTGTTTTCTCCACTCAGTGCCATCTAGTTCACCAAGTTATAATAAATAAATAAATTCTGTGAACAACACACAGCGCCATCTAGCCCTGTGGTAAGCTACTAAGCTTGTGTTACGGTGACTAGACAACGGATATAATACTTATATTTATTTTTCTTTTGTAAATACATACATATTATACATAGAGGGACACCCAGACCAGACACAAATATTTATTTTATAAGCGTAAATACTTGCACCCGGCGGGAATCGAACCCGCAACCTCCTGCATTGCAGTTGCGCTTTCGCACGACGAGCCACAGAGGTCGTCATAATAATAAGCATGTGTTATGGTGACTAGACAAAGGATATAAACCTCACAATTTTTTTACGTAAATACATACAAATATTACACTTACAGAAACACCCAGACCAGAAACAATAAATATCTTACTTAGCATAAATATCTGCCCAAAACGGGAATCGAACCAGCAACCTTAGACTAGACCGACAGACAGAGTTACTTTAGCGCTTGTAATGCTAGTTAGAATTACTAGGTATTGTTCAATAGTAAATATGCGACAATGTGAATCACTTGAAAAAAAAACCCCATGAGTTTTTTGTGTCTTCTTCTCATTGGAGGTCGCGTTCCGAAGACACAGTAGATTACATTATATAATTGACGTTTCAAAGTGCTATGTTGTTAATAATAATATCCAATTGAATAAACATATTTTGAGTTTTTTTTAGTTTCTTGGTTGTAGCCGCCCGCGCCCGTCTCGATGCGCCACAGAGGTCATCAAATAACCATAAAAAACCATCTTCCAAGTCAACAAGCGGTTTGATCCTTATTTTGACATTTGTAAGAATCTCAAGAGCGCGTAGAGTTCAAACACGAATACCTAGCACATCAAACAACGCAGTAAACAATGAGGAACCCTAAGCTGTACCTACGGAACCTCCCTGTACGGCCCCGGGCTAATCCCACTTGACAATTTTGGCGGGAGCCGCGTATTAATGCTGTGGAATGCTTCACCCTTAGATTACCTAGATGGTGGGTATTCTAACGACGCGTTCGTATTTTGATCTATCTTTTTAAAGGTATGTAAGAAATCGGCCCAGCTATTTTCGAGTTATAAATCCTCATCTGAGCGATGTTCCCGGTTGCATCCCTCTCGGGAGCCCTGTGCTAACGAATAGATAAATTACGTCGTCGCAGCGTTGCGAATTCCTTTGTGACTATCGACTATTCTATGATATTTGACCAAAAGTTTGTGGCATTAATAAATAAGGCTAGATGCCTTATTCAGCCTAAACTTTCGACACAATCATCAGAAACCAACTATAAGTTAGTCTAAATATTATTGACTAGCAGCTCCCCGCGGTTTCACCCGCATAAGTCCCGATCCCGTGGGAACATCAGGATCAAAAGCCTATAGCATTTATTGAGGAATGCTATAGCCTATAGCCTTCCTCAATAAATGGCCTATCCAACACTGAAAGAATTTTTCAAATCGGACCAGCGGTTCCTGAGATTAGCGCGTTCAAACAAACAAACAAAAAAACAAACAAACTCTTTCGCTTTATAATAGATAATAGATAGATAGATATAGAGTACAAATAGCCTCTCCCGGCTTCACCCGAGTAAGTCCCGATCCCGAGGGGTTTTCCAAAGGCCCTTTGTCAGCTAATACCAACACATACCACAAACTACACACTCTCCAAATTCCATGTCTCTAGGATCAGCGGTTTGGGCATTGCGTTGATATATAGTTCAGTCAATCAATCAATCAGTCAGGACTTTGATTGTTATATGTAAAGAAGATAGATATACGGTGTCGCATGACCGCGACCGGTGCGAGGTCGCCGCACTCGACGAAACAAAGCCCCCGGTCGAGGACTATCCTGCCGTAATTAGAGGGCGAGCGAGCGGGGCGGAGGGGGCTCAGTCGGCGCGTGCTCAAGCACCTAAAACTGTTCAGCTCACACCGGCGGACGTTGCGAAGCTTTTTTATATTGTTTCTTGACTTCCTATTTTGTTTATTTGTGTCCTTCCTACATTTTGATATTGTTTTACACATGGTTTCTAGATATTTCTGTCTTATTTTTTTTATTATCAATTTAAAAAAATATATAGGAACCTTTGTCAAAAGTTGACCATGGCGGTCCCATTATTTCAAACAAATAAACTACTTATAATAAAATAATATGATCTAATTAATTTATAAAGCAAAATTGCCACATCACTATTCGGCTCACCTAAAACTCTCTGTAATGCACCCACTTGTCTCAAATCCATACCATACGTATTAGATATTTCTGTCTTAGGTATCAATGCTTGTAAGAATTTTTATTGCTGCTTTCTAAGAACGCCCAGTGCAGATTAAGGGGAGAGGATACCCACTTTCGCCATACAATCTTTACAAACGTAGTCGATTGTTTTCTCCCTGGATAAAAACATTAATGAAAATATGTTTCATGCCACAAATCTATATCAGCCATGACCTTGACCATGCCCTACGTTTTTTTTTATATTCTATATTTACTAAATTTTATTTCTATTCTAATAAGAAAATGACATGGCAAATAAAGATAGATGGATAGAATTGTTTTTGCATAAACATACTTATATTTGCTCGTTTGTATGGCGAACGAGTAGATAGAAAAGAATAAAATGCAACCATGTTAAAAACTCGTGTAAATTTCAAAAGTTTATTCATAAAAATAAAGTCTATCATTATATTTGTTTAGTACCAAAATAATACCTTCCCACTATTTATTTATAAGCCCGTCAATTGCGAAATCAAATAGCCGTGTTCAATTAAAAAATACACCGTAGTTTGGGGGCGTAGGATTAATTGGTACACGTGCCCTTACCCTTAAACAAAAACACACGCAAAAATCAACCCTAAGCTTTCGAAATACGATACAAAATCACATGAACACTTATTAATTTAAGCAAATTTAACACATGGCGTACAACAAAGGATAATATGTTCTATTACGTTGTTTTAGAGGTGATTGCGATGGTTTTATGATTGGAAATTTATTAGAAAGGTATTGAAAAATAGAAAATAATTGGAAGTCATGTCTTTGGTTGTTTGTGGAAGTCAAATGGACAGTTTGTTTGGCTAATAAAGATATTATTTATTATTGTATACAGAACTTTAGATGAACGGTGTTGGTCTAAAGTTATCATGGTCACCATAATACAAACCTTGTTGCTTAGTTTGGACTTTGATGGTGCTGTGTAAATATCCTACAATAATTAGATTGATAATTTTTATAATGTACATTTCATGACAAAAAAATGTGAGCCGTGCGGGACGCCTGGCATATGGGAAACATCGACTCGCTACGTATATAATAATACATATTATATTCCATAATATGGGGAGGTATACAGGGTGAACCATTTAAACGGGCCTTCAGGGGGATATCCTAAACTATAAGAGATAGAGAAAAATGCTGAAAGGATTTGCGTCCCCGATTTTGACAAAAACTAAAATGGCATTGATAGATTTTCGAAAAATTAATTACCCTAGCTAGGAATCGAACCTTGTCTTTTTGCAAAAAAATAAACACCCTATATTATTGTACTGATCGATAGCGTTGCTGATAAATATCATTTTTGCCTCATTTTTAATAAAAATAATAATTTTTACCAAAAAAGACATCTATCAGTTGTGCATTACTGCTTACATCAAACATCAAAGCTCATGATTCGAACTGTGTGCGAAATTTTGAAATCAGAACATGATCTGAAATGATGATAAAATGCTAGTGCAGTCGTTTAAATAGAGTTAGGTCGTTGTAATAGGTACGGGTAACAAACAAGTACTTGTACAGATTACTTGGCTATTTCATATTTTTATTAAAAACTAGCTGACCCGACAGACGTTGTCCTGTCGTTTAGTATAAAAAAATAAAATTCATCAAAATCGGTTTAGCATTTTTTCTTTCATAAGAACCTTCTCCTGACAATAGCGCTTACAACAAAAAAAGAATTATCGAAATATGTGTAAAAGTTTAAGTGTGATGCCGTGACCAAGGGAAATAGGGATTGATTTTTATATAATAGAAGATAGCTGACCCGACAGACGTTGTCCTGTCGTTTAGTATAAAAAAATAAAATTCATCAAAATCGGTTTAGCATTTTTTCTTTCATAAGAACCTTCTCCTGACAATAGCGCTCACAACAAAAAAAGAATTATCGAAATATGTCTAAAAGTTTAAGTGTGATGCGTGACCAAGGGAAATAGGGATTGATTTTTATATATAAGATAGATTGTCATTTTTCTCGATTTACCATAATATGTTTGTTTCCAGGATTTGATCTCTATCAGCAACACTATCGATCGGTACAATAATAAAGGGTGTTTATTTTTTTGCAAAAAGACAAGGTTCGATTCCCGGCTAGGGTAATTAATTTTTCAAAAATCTATTAATGCCATTTTAGTTTTTATCAAAATCGGGGACGCAACTCCTTTCAGCATTTTTCGCTCTCTCTTATAGTTTAGGATATCCCCCTGAAAGCCCGTTTAAATGGTTCACCCTGTATACTTATAGCCTGGCGAAGCGTGGCCTGTATCGCCACGCGAATTTTTAGGTTTACCCGCGCCTATAGATGTTTCACATCAAAACACTAAAAATCTATAAAAAAAACCATAAAATTCTACTTTAAAAATAAGTAAGTAGGTACACTTTTAAACATACATGTCTGTCTATTGCATTATTATGCTTAGAGCTAGAACGTCTAGGTAATTCAGGAGTCTAGGTCGAAACGTCGAGGTAATTTAAATATAAAGTTATCTACAAACACGATCTAGACCCACAGTTCTAATAATAGGTTTCCTGGAAGAGAACTGTTTTTAGGGTTATCTCGCCTATGTACAATTTTCCTGTGTATAAGAATAAAAAAATCTTAAAAGTAGGTGTACAAAGTGTCCTAAGTACTTCATTCTCCTTAAAACCCAAGATCTGTTAAAAAGAATCAATACAGGATTAAAAATAGATCACGAATTAAGACACCTCGCGCGCCACCTGGTTAAAAGTACCAAAAAACCGTCAAAAAAGTAAAAGAAATAGCTTCCGACATTGTTGCCTAATCCTCTCCGACCGGATAATAGGAAGCACTTGAGCCGATCGACCCGTTATTTAAAAAAAACGGGGTTCCATTGTGCTGGCAACCCTCGATAATTATTATTTTCGTAGTTGGCGACACTGGCGGTACAATGGCGCGCTTCCTGTTTTCTTTCGCGCGCTATTACACGTCAATGCCCGCGGGCCTATAGGCCAATTTTGAATTGAATGGCGGATATTTTTGTGCAATTTTCTTTTTGCAAAGTAATTATTCTGGTGCTAATCGATGTTTTGGACATCTCATCGGTAATTATATGTTTGAAAGAGTTTTACTTCGCGTCTTTATTGTTGTATCAATGGAAGCTTTTAATTTTTTAATGGACTTGTTTCCTGTTTATTTGTTGTATTCTTCTTCTTTTCGTAGAGTAATGTAATGTGGCTCACCTAATGTCGCCCTAGGGCCTGTAACTTGACCTAACGACTGCAGTGGTAGTCAAGAGCAGAAATTTGGAGAGTGTGGAGAGTGGAGAGTTCTTTATGTAATGTAGGCATGATAAGAAAGGATTTTTAAAAAATCCCACGGGATCTGGACTCTGGACGTATGCGGCTGAAACCGCAGGAGACAGCTAGTATAGATATACAATAGTTAAGAACGTGGCGACTGTTACCATTTCCATACAAACTTAATACCAAAATAAATTATGAAAAATTTAGTTTTCTACCTTAATATCGATATTATTCGGATTAAGATTTTACTTTTAAAGGGTCCCCACCGCAAGGTTTTTTTCATAGATTCTTCTTCTGTTTTCGCGATGTTGTATTGAAATTAAAGACATTTTTCGGTTTGAATCGCGTGGTTTTTATTACTTTTAGCATTGTTACAACGCTCAACGTTTCGAGACCTTTCCAGGTCTCTTCTTCAGGATAGACTGATGACAGACTGACTGACTGATTGACAGTCTATCCTGAAGAAGAGACCTGGAAAGGTCTCGAAACGTTGAGCGTTGCCTTCATCCGAGCGTTGTTCCCGGTTGCATCTCTCTCTCGAGAGCCCGGGGTCCGCTTTCCTACTTTTACGTCTCCACTTCGCACGATCTTCGGCATCCCGTGTAGTGAGGCCATTTGCACCCATATCCGATGTTACAACGTCAAGCCAGCACTTCTTGGGTCTTCCCAATCTGCCGCGGCCGGGCGGAGGCGCCATGGCGAGACATTTGTTTCCCACGTAACTAGCCGGTTTTCGTAGAACGTGGCCGTACCACCGTAAGCGGCATTCTTGCAGTTTGTCTGCAATGTCTCAGACATGAAGGCTGCCCCTGATGCGGGAGTTTCTGACGCGGTCTTTTCGCGTCACTCCACACATCTAGCGCAGCATCTTCATCTCCGTGACACGCAGCTCCTGCTTGTGTCGCTCAAGCAATGGCCACGCCTCACTACCATACAAAAGGACAGGTCTAATGATCGTTTTATAGACCTGTCCCTTCAGTTTAACCGGCATTTTCGGATCACAGATGACACCAGTTACCTCTCGCCACTTGGCCCAAGCTGCCGAAATGCGGGACTTGACGTCACAATCGATGTCGCCGGACTCGTGAAGCACAGATCCCAAGTACTTAAACTTGTCTGTCCGCTCTACCATGTGACCGTCTACGCAGACAGGTGTGGGATCTGTGGTATTGCTAGCCAAGTATTCGGTCTTCGCTACGTTGAGTTGCAAACCGCCGTTCTCAAGTGACTCTTTCCATGCATTTACACGCCTTCCAAGCCGTCCCTTATCCGAGTCCGCTAGCGCAATATCATCAGCATACATGAGCATCCACGGGGGTTGCTCGTGTGCGTCTCGGATGACTACGGACAATGCGTCCAGTATTACGCTAAACAGAAACGGATTTAGGACGGATCCTTGGTGGACTCCGACTGTAATGGGGAAAGATTTAGTGTCACCATCAGCAGTTCGCACCACTGAATCGGAATTTCGGAATCGGAGCGTTATAACAATGCTAAAAGTAATAAAAACCACGCGATTCAAACCGAAAAATGTCTTTAATTTCAACATATTTTTCATTGAAAAATGTTTCTCCGTTTTATTTGAATGTGAATGAATATTTGAATGGTAACAGTCGCCACGTTCTGAAGTCAATCAATCAATCAGAAGTTTTTAACCTTATTTATGGAGCATAACAAATCTTTCCTCTCTCCCACACACCGCTCTCCCTCTAACAAAGTCTATAATTATCCCCTCCCAGGGCCAGCTATAGTAGAACAATAGCGCTCAATACGCGCCTCTGTAGTTATTGTGGTATAAATTGAGACGGTTTACCTATTGTTTGCCTCTATTGTGAGGACTTCCAGTTATGGGAGAGATGTCTGATTGACTTGTTTAAATTATACCCTATTTCAGAAACTTAGATCTTAAATGTAAACAAAAATCTTTATTTACTTTTTCCTTTTAAATTGACAGTTCTTTGTTTACATTTTTGATCTAAGTTTCTGAAATAGAGTATACTCGTAGTTTCTTGGTGGTATGAAGTGCGACTTTTTTAATCGGGTGACAAAAATCGACGGTTTTTCCAGAGAACATAATTTGACAATGGTTTGGAATTGGTAAAAATGTGCAGAAACAAAGTGATAGAGAATTTTATTTTGACCCTGAGATCGAATCGATCGACCGTGTAGCCCCAGCATAGAAGAGGGTAACCCCATCTCTTCCCATGGTTGTCGTAAAAGGCGATCTGAGGGAGACTATCCAACCGTGGGTTCTCCCCGCGCGGTGGCGGATAAACTGCTTGGAGCTAAAATTACAGTATGACAGTATGTTTCAACGTATGACAGTATGTTTGAATGTACGTTCTCCTCTACAGGTCGTATTTCTTAACTGATCTTGAAGGCACTTGAAGACGGTTCTATTAATAATATTTTTTATAACGCGGGGGATTTTTGATTGGTGGGTATTTCAAACTCTTCAATGGGTTACAGTGAAAGTAGTGTCGCTATACTTAGATCGTACTTAGCAATAAAGTTTGTGATCGCAAGCTGTGTAGCCCCGGCATAAGCTGTGTAGCCCCGGCATAAGCTGTGTAGCCCCGGCATAGAATAGGGTTACCCCATCTCATCCCGTGGGTGTCGTAAAAGGCGACTAAGGGATCTGAGGGAGATTAGCAAAACTTAAGTTCTCCCCGCGCGGTGGCGGATAAACTGCTTAATCCCCAAAGAGGGTTGGTGTCAGGCAGGCGGCCGCCCGTAAAAACATTGCCAAATCTAATTGCAGAAGGTATGGTCAATGATGACTTACCGACTGCACCGACCCCAAAATAAAGTTTGTGATCGCGAGGTATACTGTTCGCAGAACTACTAGTTATATCGTCTGTCTGCAACGCCTGAACAAGAGCGGTGTTGGTCTAGTGGTAGATACCGCGACTTTCATTCCGAAGGTCGTGGTTTCGAATCCAGGCCGACCGCGCACCAATGTCTTTTTCTTTAAGAAAAATTTAAGTGCGCTATAAACATCGCTACTTACGGTGAAGGAAAACATCGTGAGGAAACCGACATGTCCTAGGATAAACCACGGTCCGAAGGCATGGGATATTCGCCAATGCGGGGTAGGCTCCCGTGGCGTCTTAAGCCCTCTAAGAAATCACGTACAATGGCCCAATTGTGAGGCTAAATGCGGAAAAGGCTCAGCGAAACTAACTAACTAACGCCTGAACAAGGCGCTTGTCAATATTTTAGAGAATCGCTTAGCTATACGTTGGCTCTTAAGTAATTGATATGAACGCAAATGAGAAATAAATAAGTAAAACCCGAAATGTAGTTGATTCGATGGCTCCCCCGACAACAAGTCCCCGGCACGCGTCGCGTCGCGGCCGCCACGCGGCGCAATTACTTCTCGTTCCCGACTGCACTCGACTATTTATTCATTTCTAATTCTAATCACTTGATGCTTTGATTGACGCCTCAATTAGACTCATTTTATTGGATTTTTTTAACTATACTTCGGTCGCCGTGCACAAAAACATTCGTGAAAAAGCTCTGACCAACAAAGGTTCTGCTATAAGGAATTATTTACCCACAAAAACATTTTTATGTAAAATGTAGCCAAGACGAGAGCGAGACCATATGATGTGCACACTATCAAAAAGTTATCAGATGTCATATAGAGCCAAGCTTATAACTCCACACGCCCCGAGTCCACAAGCACCTTACTTCACTATCACAAACTGAACATCTTAGCCAAAATATGTGGCTTGGCCGTTACATATTCGTTAATTACATTAACGAATCAGAATTCATATACGAGTATAATCAATAAAATGGCATAATTGTGTCTTCTTTATGAGATTATTAGATGTTAGTTTGGTGCGATGATGTCTTATCACAATGCTCGAAACAAATACAAGAATGTATATGTTAAAACCTTTATAACTGCTCCTTGTGCGCGTTCGATACGAATAAGGTGTTTTTTATCACCTTCTCCTCCAAGAAGAAATACAACAGATTAACATAGATTGCCAAAGGGTAAACGAGTTTAAGCGTGTAAAGATCATTGATATGCCTAAGTATCTATGTTGGTTTTGGAGATAAAAATCAAAATGTAATTTATAATTATAATAAGCACGGTAATAGAGACAGTGTCTAACGCTTTGGCTAGATCAAGACATACAGCTAGACATTTCATTTTCTTATTTAGACTCCCTAAAATGTGATTTATGTAGGTTCTCAATACTACTGTTGGTTGATAATTTCTCTAAACCCATATAGCCTTATTAATAAACGTGGAGTAAGGTCGCAGTACTGAGAACATGCTCTGTCTTTTTCCGTGACAAGAACTTTCAAAGTTGACAGACAGTAACAAAAAGTGGTAAAATTACTCTGACCTTATTCCACGTTTATTAATAAGGCTCCTACTGGTTAGAAGCTTAGTTAGTTCGGTTTAGTCAGCTAACTAGCTCTCGTTCAAGTTTCTTGACCATTTGAAGAACGTTCGCAAAGCAAAGCAAAGGTCTCTACTCACTGCGGCGGTCGCCCTGGTGCGCGGGCGGCGGTATCGAGGCGTAGCTGCGGTCGCGGTCGCGCGGCAGCTGGTGACCCAGCATGCGGTGCCCGGCCTGCTCCAGGCTGGCGATCGTGTGCGACCGCGTCATACCTGCGGTCACATACAGCGGTTACACATCGTGGTTACACACATCGTGGTTATACACTTCGGTTACACATCGTGGTTACACACATCGTGGTTATACACTTCGGTTACACTTCGTGGTTATACAGATCGGTTACACTTCGTGGTTATACAGATCGGTTACACTTCGTGGTTATACAGATCGGTTACACTTCGTGGTTATACAGATCGGTTACACTTCGTGGTTACATGCAGAGAGCAAGATCCTGCGACAACACACATCGGTTACACATCATGGTTATATGCAGAGGGCAAGATCCTGCGGCAACACACATCGGTTACACATCATGGTTATATGCAGAGGGCAAGATCCTGCGGCAACACACATCGGTTACACATCATGGTTACACACATCGGTTATACATATCTTGGTAACATGCACATGGCAAGACACCTATACATATAGGGAGACTTAGAAAGCGTGACAAGCTTATCATCGTCTATCAGTCTTGACGGCCTCTGTGGCACGTCGGGCGAAGGCCCGACTGTAATGCAGAAGGTTGCTGGTCCGATACCCGCCAAGTGCAAGTATTAATGCTTTAAAATAAATATTTGTATATGGTCTGGGTGTTTTCTATGTATCATACATATGTATTTACAAAAAAAAAGTATAATAAGTAGTATATCCGTTGTCTAGTACCCACAGTAAAAGCCCAGTGCTTAGTTGGGGCTAGTTAGTGCTGTGTCGTTGTGCAAAATTTATTATTTACATTTTTACATTTGATGATATTGAAGCAAATAATGCAGCTAAGTACAGATAAAATAAAAGCAAGCGACGACTAATAAACGATAGAAAACTAGCCCATGTGAACGTCACTTGTAGGCTATTTCTAAAGCTCAAAATACACGGGCGGAATTGACACTGCAACTTTACCTAAAGAGTCCACACCTATAGCACACATTATAAAGAAATTCGTGCATGTTTTTAATCAATGTGTGTTACCAGTGATATAACTTACAGATCTTAACAATAGACCTAGTTATAAAGTGCAAAGGCGCTCAGTTATAGAGAGTTCAGAGCTCCGCTATGGAGGGAGCTACGCTTGGAGTTTCCCTGCGTGATAGAATTCGAAATACAGAAATCTGTAGAAGACTACGCGATAGCTCTCAATATTAGTAGACTGAAGTGGCAATGGGCAAACCATATAGCTTAAGAGGATAGTCTCCATTCTCTTTGTCCATACAAACGTAGTTTCAATTTTCCTCCCTGGATAAAGGCATTAGAGGAAATATGTTTATGCCATAAAACTTATATCTGTCATGATGACAATGCATCTACCTTTTTATTTATTTTTATTTTCTAATTAAAATAATAATAAAAGAATAATAAAATGAAAAAAATAAAAAGGTAGATGCTTAGTCATGACATGACAGATATAAGTTTTATGGCATAAACATATTTGCTCTAATGTCTTTATCCAGGGAGGAAAATGTGAACTATGTTTGAATGGAGAAAGAGAATGGAGACTATCCTCTTAAAGGACTGATTACCGTTGGGGAGTAAAAGTCCTCGAGCGGCGAACAGTGTGGCGATCGCGATGCAATGCGAAACGGAGTGTTGAAATGCGAAACGGAGTGTTGAAATGCGAAACGGAGTGTTGAAGAGCACCTACTCAGTGGACCGACGACATTGTAGAGCTGGTTGTACTCACCGATCTGAGGGCGGTAGTTCCTGTTCTCCTCATGAGACAGGCCCCCCGGCTTGAGCACCCTGGGCGGCTCCAGCGCGCCCTGCAGCCGGCGCGAGGGGAACACGAACTGCTCCGGGAACTGCGGGTCCAGGAACCGCACGCACAGCGCCTGGTTGCCCAGGACGGGAGCCAGACCGATCACGGGGGACGCTAGTTGTCTGCCAGGGCAATACGACACGTTATACACATTGTAGGTAAGCGGTTGGCTACTATTTACAGATGAGACACACTTTATTTCGTTAGTATGAGCCCCGCAAGTTGATATTGCGATTGGCGGCCATCTTGGTGACGTAGTCGACGTGCACCGTCCGCGTCGGTAACGTTCGCAAGGTAAATAATATAATTTATAATTATTTACCACATAACCCAGACATTAATTAAGAAATATTTACACATCAACAATATAATTATTATGTACTTATGGGTGTTATCATTGTTTTTTTATAAGCAGCATACAAAACTAATCTTTTATGGTCCCGAAATTTCTTAGAAATATACCAATGGTCATAAACAGCCGCTACTACAAATAAACCCATAACCCTAGCTTATTTACTTTTTATTACAATTTTTTTGCTATTTGTACTTTTGTGCAACGGATGACGTTACGCAGCTGTTATTGTGGCAAGGTTCCATCGCAATATCAACTTGCGGGGCTTATAAGACAATTCAAAATGATCACACATTTGTATACACATTCTAAATGAATAAAGGTATATCTATGACTATGACAGAGAGGGATGCGTCATGAAGGTGTACCCTTCATGACGGATAAACCAAGTAGCTTATACCAAGTAGATTTATATTCATTGTTTTGTTCTGTTCTTTGACGTTGATTTGCGGAAGAAACACACATCCTGCTTTTCCCTGAAATGCCTGAATCACGAGCATATAAAGGATTCTAACAACTGATGATAATTAAATCACGAGCGTAGCGAGTGTTAGAATCCTGAGCGACGCGAGTGATTCATGGCCCTAAATGTAAATCGATACCTTATTCAAGAAATGCATACTATTCTTTATACCATGCCTAGGAGAGAAAGAAAACAGTTTGTATATCGAGTATAATTTGCGCAAGGAGGTTGTATAAGCAAGCATTGACATGGAGATCGAATATATCAGTGTCTTCAGAATTCATCCACCAAAATAGTGATTAAAAGTCCTCTTTGATTTACTGTTTTCAGCGAACAAAATAAGCTTTTTAGAGTGAGAATGGTATACTAAACTTACACAAAATTTAAACATTAATAGCCTAATAAATAATGGAGTAAGGCCGGAGTATTTTTACCACTTTTTGTTTCTGCCTGTCAACTTTGAAAGTTCTTGTGACGGAGAAGGACAAGGCATAATCTCACTACTCCGAGCTTACTCCGTGTTTATTAATATCAATCAATCAATCAAAGTCTTTATTTGTAAACATAGGTAAAACTAGGCGTTACATTTTGAGAAAGAGTGGTTCGACTATGTCTTACCTTTTAGGCATACAAATAAGGCAAATAAAGTGTGACTCACCCTCCCTTAACAATATTATCCTTGGTCAACATGACTTCCCCGCGCACCCCCTCGGCTCGGTAGGGGAACTGCGTGTCCCCCTCGCGGTGGTCGCGGGGGACGCCCCCCGCCTCGTACAGCCCCGCGAGGAACGCGTACGAGGTGTTCCCCGGCGCCACGTACAGCCGGTCCCAGCCGCGGATGTTGCGCTGCTCTGGTAGACAGAAAGAGACATGTAAAGTCAAACTACACGACGACACTTTACCTAAAACGGACCAAACCTACAGCAAAATTCAAAGTACTTTTATTCATTTGAATATTACAATATATCTCTTTGAATCTAGGCCAGGGCCGAAGCCTTTAAAAATGGTCAAAATGGTGGAAGAATTTCCCTTTGGGGGCACAACCATCAGCCCGGTGGAAGATCTTGGTGTTATAACTAAATTAAATTATTTCCAAATGAATGTGTACAAAATAACTTAAGTAAAATTTTGATTTAAATCTATATTACACAAATGCTTGAACTAGAAAAATCCTGTATCTCAGGCGAAAATGGCAGACAATAGAAACTAAAATTATCACTTATAATTAGAAACAAATTGAAATTTAGTAAATACTATTGGTATGTCTAAGTAAAGGTAAACATTGGATAAAAATATATAAAGTAAAATGAGTATATTAGAGGATACACATCACAGTACCTTCTACCCCCAAAGGGGTATATTATGTGTTATTTGCTTAAAGTATACTATATACTTACTCTCAGCGACTGTCAAGTTCTCGTAGTAGGGCTCTAGCGCCTTGAACAGCCTGGTCTCGTCCACGAAGGGCAGTAGCGCGACTCCTTGCCACGCGAACTTCTTGCCGTTGAGGTCGATCTTGAAGTCGATTGGGTAGAAGTCGATTATCGGGGAGAACTGGGGGAAACAATAACTATATCAGTATTCAGGTGACGGAACAACAACGCCTAGAATCATAATATATTTGATGTAGATTTTCTTCTGTTTTCGCGATGTTGTATTGAAATTAATGACACCCTGAAGAAGGTACCTGGAAAGGTCTCGAAACGTTAAGCGTTAAAACAATGCTAAAAGTAATAAACACCACGGCATTAAAACCGAAAAAGTCTTTGATTTCAATATTTGAAGTAAAAAGCATTTTTTTACAGACTACTAATAGATAAGCATTTGACCACTGTCCCACCTGATGGTAAATGATGATATGGTCTAAGATGTAACGCACTCATCTAGAAGAAGGAAGACGGCAGTGGGACAAGATCCGACCCGTTTTCCTTGGTCGCTGCACCGACCTACGATTCGGAACACGGACGAATCCGCTTGAGCGTTACGACTTAGACCGATGGGTTGTAACAAGCCAAAGCCGAAGGCTTCCACCAAGAAACCCCTCTTGGTCGGCTTTTACGACGGGGATACCGAAACCATATTCTTTTAGACCAAAGGCTACAGGGCCTATTTTTAACCGGCTTCCAAAAAAGGAGGAGGTTCTCAAACCGTCGGGTTTTTATTAAATGTTTTTCTTTTAAACTACGTATATTATGCAGGAAGGCCGCTTATGACCGAAGCATCTGGAAATCTATGAGGGAGGCTTATGTCCAGCAGTGGACTTCTTACAGCTGAAATGATGATGATGATGATGACGTATATTATATGTGAGTATAGTTACCGGATCGCTCATGAGCGTGGCCCAGGGTTGGGGCACGTGCTGCGAGCTGGCTGCAGGAAACACCCCCATCAGCTGCTCCAGGGGGCGGAACTGCAGGAAAACATTGGACATTGGGGTGAGAACTGACCCTAACTGACTTTGGATAAGTCCGAAGAGCTTTTGTCCTAGCTAACGGCTGGCGCGGTTATTATTTGGATGGGTGACTGATAATGTGTGTGCCCAAAAAATCATTTTCTCAAGCTCCTCTGTGCTTCGGAAGACACGTGAAGCATTTGGTCCCTGTTGTTATCTCTGATAGCAGTCGTTAGGACAAGTTACAGGCGTTATGGTATCTTGACAACTCTAGCAATAGGTGAGACACTATATGTATACGAAAATAGACTTTAGATAAGTGTTCTATTCTAGAGTCCGCACCTAATAAGTCTACGCGTGGTCAAAATCGGAACAAATCGCTGTGAACTATATTGTCGTTCATGTTAGGCAGTGGCGCCAACACTTGCGAGCAGATATATCTAACACTTCTATCTATACATTTTGTCATAAAATACAATTTTTAAGACTGTTTCGGACAAAAATACTTGTTCAAAATATCAGCAGTCAAGAGTCACCTTGCTTAACTTCTTGTATGTGGAAAGGTTGGTTAAATATATCTCATTGTGTCATCCAGGGTACCAGGTAGCAGGGTTTAGCGTACCTATTTACCAAAACAAAACCAGAAGCGGACTATCACAGTGCTCGAAATTTCCTCTTCATATTAGTGAAAACAGTTCCTACTGATTCACGGTCCGCTCCGCCTAAGCTCAGTGGAAACTCAATCTTAAGCTGACTTAAGAGGATAGTCTCCATTCTCTTTCTCCATGCAAACGTAATTTAAATTTTCCTCCCTGGATAAAGACATTAGAGCCAATATGTTAATGCCATAAAACTTATATCTGTCATGACTATGCATCTACCTTTTTATTTTTTTTCATTTTATTATTATTTTAATCAGAAAAAAAAAAAAAGGTAGATGCATTGTCATGACAGATATAGGTTTTATGGCATAAACATATTTGCTCTAATGTCTTTATCCAGGGAGGAAAATTTAAACTACGTTTGTATGGAGAAAGAGAATGTAGACTATCCTCTTAATAAAGAGTTCAGTATATCAAAGTTAAGTATGTGTGTGTGTGTGTTGTTGTTATGTTATGTACTCACAGGCAGGGTTCCTGTCTCGAAGTGCGTCGACAGGCCAGCGACGTTGACGAAGTCAGAAGCGAAGGGAGCGTAGTGGTAGGGGAAGTACCATTTCCACGAAGCGCAACCCTGGTAGTAGTAACGCAGCACCCAGCACAGCCCGCGTACGTACTGCAGCGCTACGCGGTACCTACGTGTACGGTACGGTACGGGTTATCATTTAGGTACGGTACATATGTAGTGGCAGGGGGATACCGTAGCCGTAATCTTTTAAATCAGGGCTACAAAGCTAAAATGGGCTACTTTCTAAATTCATTGTTCCATGAACAACTCCCGTTCAATGTTGCACGCAGTACAGGTTAAATGTAGGTATTCTTTAAGGCACAGGGACTGAAGACCCGCCTCTGATATACAAACACTGTATACATATACAGCCATTTAAACTGGCCTTCAGGGGGATATCCTTAACTATAAAAGATAGCGAAAACTGGTAAAAGGAGTTGTGTCCTGATAGTATGGTAAATCAAGATAAATTATTTACCATAATGTTCGTTTTCAAGATTTGATCTCTATCAGCAACACTATCGACTAGTACAATAATAAAGAGATTATATTTTGGCAAAAAGACAAGGTTTGGTTCCTAGGCTAGGGTAACAAATTTTTCAAAAGTCTAAATATGCCATTTTAGTTTGTGTTAACCGGGGACTTCTCCTTGCAACTCCTTTCCCCTTTTTCGCTATCTCTTATAACTTAGGATATCCCTCTGAAGGCCAGTTTAAATGGTTCACCGTGTGTAAAATAGTTACAATAGTCTAAGAAGGAATTACCTGAAGTCGAGGTTATCCCGGGAGACCTCGAACTTGCTCTCGTAGTACCGCTCCTTGAACCCCTCTTCCCACAGTCGCACCTCGTCGTGCTTGTCCTCGTCTTCCTCCTGCAGGCCGGCGTCCGCCGCCGTGCGCTTGCGCCCGCGCGGCTGGGACTCTTCACGCTGTAGCAATAGAAGTTACATAAACACTAGAGATGGGCCGACTAGGGGTTCTGCCGACTAGCAGACTAGCCGACTAGTCGGCAATGCAGATCATTATAATTCCGAGATGGTTGGGTTAATCATGACCACTTGGCGATTCTTGGTGATTTGGATAAATTTGGACTTCGAAAGCTGTAGCGATTCTTGGTGATTTTTAGGTAAATTTGGACTTAGAAAGCTGTATCTAAACTTCCAAAAAAATGTAGAAATAAAAATAAAAGTTGAAAAAAAAAAGGATGGATGAATGGAGCTGAGGCATAGTTATGACATTTTAAATTTATGATGTATTAGATGATGTATGTAGGCTATGACGTGTCTTTTTTAATTTTTTCTCACCTTCTAACTGTACTACTAATTTAATAAATATTGGTATTATTGCCTAATTGTTAGTTGACGACTAGTCGGCACCTACCAACTAGTCGGTCAATCGCTTATAAATACCTAAGTATGTAGTTAGGTAAGTGGTAGGAATTTCCAAATTGCAATTCATATTGTTAATTAATTTATAATTCACCAATATGCATGAAAACTACGAAATCCTAAAATTGCGCGTGGTCTGTGGCCCAAGGCTCGCGCGTGACTAATTTTATTGGCATATTATGTTGTGAGATTGACTCGCTCGGATATCGGGTGGAAAGTTGTTCGACAGCCTCACTGCACTGATAGTGAAATATTCATTGTATTTGGAAACTGTGGAGGTCATTTAAGAATGACTTGTTGAGATCTATTAGTCGTACCCCGAAGAAACAGAGGGACTCTGAGGGTAAGAAGGATAGGTGGGATAACTGAAAAGAACTAAAAACTGAAGACAAAAAAAAGTAAACAAAAGAAGTTCATGTCGACGGCGAATCAGAAGCCACTTCAGCCTAGAACGAAACTCAAGAGACGTAATCAAACTTACGAATGTAGCATTCGAAGATGTTTTGCAGTCTTTCAATTTCGTCCAGATCTTCTGTGGCAACCAGGAAACACACTCCGGCGCAGTCTAAAAGAGGAAGAAAAAGAGATTGAGCTGAGACAATCCTGGTGAACAATAATAAGAAAAGAGAACCCTCTTAGACTCCTACGGTCTGTAGGAGTTTAAGCAGGTGTTAGGTGGCAAAGACCCTTATGAAATTAATGTGTTTCTTCCAAGAAAGGCGATTATGACGAAGGATACCCAAAATTTTTGGTGCAGTCTCTGCATGGCAGCACCAACCAATCATACATAACGGCAAGCACTGGACCTATGTTGGATGGAGCACCTACTCCAATGCCCACTGTGCCCCAAAACCCTACGGCGGATGACCTCAACAAAGCCAATGACGCCGCAATCGCTGTGGCACAGTCATGGCTTACAGAAGAAGTGGACCCTGTGGATAGGTGTCACCTACAATAATATCCTGCGATTTGGAGAGGTTCACAAGTAGCCCATAGGACGTAGCTCAATCTGAGATGCATTCAAGCTGTTAGTATAGGGTTGACCCTAAACGGTACGAAAACGATTGTATGTAGTCATTAGGATACATGTAGAAGTGAGAAGAATTAACATTAGTGTCTTGATAAAAACAAAAAATGGAAGGGGAGACAAAACTCCGCAGTGGGGGCATGCCAGATACCAGATTACATCTGATAGACCAGGAGCCTTGAGCAGCGGAAGTAACAATCGAACCAGGCGGCTGCTACTAAGATACCTAAGAAAATATGTCGGAGTTAGGACTGCTAAGCTAATCAAAATCCTTACTGGAAGAATCGGATCGCCAGTATCATTTAGTGATACTGACAGAGTCTACAGCAGCGACGTGATGACTTGTCGTTTTCCAAGCAACCGACATCATTCATCTGAGGACGGTCGTAATGGCTTGTAGAAACTGTCTCGCGTTCCGTATTCGTTCTATGTGAATAAATTGTTACCTACCATATGATTTGATCGTTGATTATACCCAGTACCCCATCATAGTTGTTTTTATTGGGCCGACATCTACCCAAGTACCCTCACTAGGAGATTTACGATGACAACTGATGGCAAATACAGAAGAAAAGCACCCGCCAAACGACATATATATATTTACAAAAAAAAAGTATAATATGTAGTATATCTGTTGTCTAGTACCAATGGTACAGCCAAGTGCTTAGTTTGAGACTAGATAGCGCTGTGTGCAACGCGTCGTGCAATATTTATTTAGATAATCTCATCCGGGCGGAGAAGACATGTGGTGTTTGCCAATAGTTCAACTCGTACCTGATTCATGTGTTTCTACAAGAATTCCAACAGGTCGACAAAACCCCAAAATGTTCCATACATTGTGGGAGTCTCATACATAATGTTGGTCCCACACATTGCAACTTGCGACATATGGGAATGCCAGTCCGGACTGTTATTATGTGAGGCGCTTAAAGAAGCCCTTAGGTAGTCGTTTTAATTGACAAAGTCTAATATAATATTAATGATTTTTTGAATGATAGGACAGTTAAATAAGAATGACAATATACTACTTAAATCGCATGACATTAAATATAGTATGTATAACTTGACATAGTAATGAGTAACTAATGATAAAACAAATTAAAAACTTATATTTTAATAATTGTACCTAATTCTAAGAATATTTGCACACCATACTTGGTAGAAATAGTTGGACATATTATAAATTGTAACACCGTATTGTACCTCTTTTTCGTAGCAAATATATAAATTGAATTGAATTAGCGGGCGAAGATTCGTGTCACGCTCACGCGATGCATCGTTGTTCAGTTTGTTGTGCGGTCGAGACTGAATTGACGCAGGTGTAGCCACCCAAGCGAAACATCATCTTCACCATAATACTTCGCGTTGCAACGATCTGCCCAGCCACATACATCGCGTAAACACGAATATTTGCCGTAGCCCGCTAATGGAGCCCCAGCATTAGGGACAATATCCTTCTAGTATAACAATAAGTGTAAAATGTTGTTTACCTCTGCAGCAGAGTTCATCCCAGCTATCCGAATGTTGGCCGCCTCTTCTCTGGCGTTTACTACTTTGTTTGACGCCTGTCCAACTGGCTGTAATAAATATTCCACTGTAAGTCGTTTCTGTGATAAACGTTTCTTAAAAAAGATTTGTAGTTGTTGTGGGGAGCCCCATTTAAATATTCATTTTATTCTGTAAAAACAGATTACATTTAATACGTTAAATTGTAAACGATAAAATACACGTATACGATAAATTGTTTACTTGGACTGTACACTTTTTGGTAAATAAATTTTTATTTATTTTTATTTACGTATTTGTTGTTATAGCGGCAACTGAAATACAATATCTCTGAAAATTTCAACTGTCTAGCTATAACGGTTGATGAGATACAACGGTTCATGGTGACAGACGGACAGGCAGAGAGACAGACAGCGAAGTCTCAGTAATAGAGTTCCATTGGCCCTTTGCCCTTGGCCACTGAACCATAAAACGAGAACAAATACAGAGAAAAGAGACAAAGCATAAAATGTAAATTTCACAAATGTGCGGCCTTAACGGTGTAAGCGATTTCATCCAGGCAACCTTTGGATGGAATAGACAATTGACCCTATAAAGGTTTCATTTTTGCCTTTCGAGGAACAGTAGGCCTATTATGTACGAAGTGATTATAACCGAACCCAGTGGAGTTTCTATGATACGTCATACGAAAGTAGGTGTTTGACGTTTCGGAGTTGCTAAATCAAGCGTAAACCACTCACTTCGGTGATTATCACTGCGTACATAATCGGCCTACAGAACCCTAAAAATACAAAACCGTTCACTTAAAATACCACTACTTTTATGAAAACTCACCATTGGAGCAAACTGCGTCTTCTCTAACAGCGAGAAGTTGGGCTTCTGCTGTCTCTTCTTAGCTTTGTCCCTCGCCCTGAAGTTGAGCTCGTTCTGATGTCTCCGCTTGAAGATCTCGTCCTCAACGTGGCCCAGCTCCGTCATGATCACCTGAACCCGGTCCAGGTTCACGTCGCCCGAGTCTGTTATCCAACCCTGGGGTATCAGAGGAACTTGTATTGAAGCTGGAAGAAGAGCGGTGGTAGATACCGCGTATTTCATTCCTATGCTGAGGTAGTAATGGTCTAGGGTTAAAAGTTTCCGAGATATTGACCTTTTAAGTTTGACAGCTGTTATCCAAAATGAAGATCTTGAAGAGCACTATCACTTATGCTAAGGAAGTAGTGGTCTAGGGTCAATAGTTTCCGAGATGTTATCAGTTCAAGTTTGACAGGCTGTCTGGCTGTCATATTTTGTGCCTATTTTTTTTACTAATCGACTCTAAAAAAAAAAAAAAAAAAAAAACAAAGTCTTTTTTGACTTGAGTTTTTCTAATTGTTTTTGACACGATATTTTTTCTTGAAGAAAAATTTAAGTGCGCTATTAACATCGCTCTCACGGTGAAGGAAAACATCGCGAGGAAACCTACGGCTTAAAGTTACGCTAAAAGGTCCAGTTGTAGGGCTAGTTGCGGAAACACACAGTAAAAGTAAAGCTGGAATGGCATATGGCAGTGGAACAAGGTTAGACCCGTCATCCTTATTGGCTGCTCAGTCTACGTATCGGAATACGGACGAGTCCGCTGCATGCGACGACTAAAACCGACGACGAGTGCTAACAGGATCGGAGGCAATGGCGTCTCTTGGTGTCGGAGGTCAAGATCCATTTCAGGTCGCTGAACCAACGAAAGTAACTAAGTTAGTGGTACCAAGCTGCGGCCAAAGAAACCCCTTTTGGTCGCCTTGTAAAGATGTAAAATTGTCAAACTTAAAATGTAAATATCTCAGAAACTATTGACCCTAGGCCACTAGTTTCTTTGCAAAATTAATAGGGCTCTTTGAGAAGATTGATTTTAAGATCTCAAAGTTCAGGCCCTCACGACGCGGCGACGGGCAGAGGATATAGTAGCCTGGGCCTACAGGGCGTACAGGGTCTAGTCGTTACCTTAGTCCTATAGACGCACTTCTTGTACAAGTTGACGAGCCGGTCCACGGCGCCCTCTCTGATCTCGAGACTGGGTAGATGCGGCAGGAAGTCGTTGCCCACAAAGAAACACATGAACACCCAGTCGTCTAGTGCGCGCTCGAAGTCGTACGGGAATGGCAGGTTCGGCATCTGGGTAACGGAACCAAATATTGAAGAAGAGTACACTAAACTTATATTTATTTCGCGTAAAAAGAACATGGAAAATGTTTGAGATCTAGTACCAGTACGTAATATCTCAGTGGTGTAGAAACATAAAATAAAATGTTTGTTGTTCAAAAAAAGTATTATTATCGAAGTGGCGCCTAAGTGGCTCGTAAGTGGTAACTCAGATTCGCTTAGAGATAATAAAACATCCTTATGATTAGGTTCAAACTAGGCTGAGCCTGTCTGCATATTCTATACTAGCTGCGTCCTGCGGTTTCACACGCGTAAGTCCCGATCCCTTGGGAATATCAGGATGAAAAGTAGCTGTTTTTCAGGGTGAATGTAGCATTCTAACGGTCCAGTAGTTTTTGAGTTTATTCATAACAAACATACATACGCACACACACACAAAATATGTAAATATTTCCTCTTTATAATATTAGTATAGATGAAATTATTGAATCTTTATGAGTTTACCTCTACCTAAAATAAGAGATATGTGTAGAAGTGTGTGTGAAAGGGTAAGTGTGTTAGTGGTTGGCTAGAAGTGTGTGTTGAAAGTTGACTGAGAATATGTGTAGTGTATGAAAATGATATGATCTGTTCTGACCTGCAACTCCTTCTCGAGATACTCCCTCAGCACACAGAGCCTCACGAAGATGAAGTTATCCTGGTTGCCGAAGGCGGGGTCAGCGCGCGCGGTCGCCGCGTCTGCACTGGTGCCCGTACACTCCTTCATTTCGTGACCTGCGGACAAATTACATTTATTTATTTAACCTCTGGAGTAAGAAAATCAAGGCAAGGGGGCCAAAAAATCAATAAAGATATATTTTTCTCGCAAACACGCGATGAATCAATCCGGTGCCTGATCAGCTAGTATAAACTCTATGGTTGTGAAGTTTGCGGTGCCTTATCAGAAACTGAGGTTAAATAGGACATGGACCTTTATAAGATCAAGTAGTTTTATAAGTTGTAAGGGTATTTGATACATCCTGTCAGTGACTTTATATTCCTCTTCTAGTTTTTCTGCAAAAATAATTGTTCACCAAGGTAACAACAGAATGTTTTGTAGTCAAAACCTAAGTAATGATTTGAAATCCTCCTCAATTCGGATGCAAAATACAAATACAAAAATAATTATTTCAGCAAAATTAATACCTAAAGACAAAAAGAAAGTTGCAAAAGCGGTATAATCCAAATATTGACGGTTAAGTCATAATATCAGCATACCTAGCTGTCCACAGACGTCACAAGGTCTGGGCTTGTTGGGCTTGAACTCCTCCCGTATGATGGTGAAGTTTGGCTCGTGTGTAGCCAGCCCGAGCATGATGAGGTCAGCGTCGGCTCCACACAGCACATGCTGTGTGTTCGGGTCGTGGTCGGGTTGGGCTGGGAATTGTACATCATTTTATTAGATACACTTTAATTAAATACTAGCTGCGTCCTGCGCTTTCACCCGATCCCGATCCCGTGGGGATATCAGGATCGAAAGTAGCCTATGTAACGCCCTGATAATGTAGCTTTATATTGGTAAAAGAATTATTGAAATTGCTCCAGTGGTTTCAGAGATTACCCCCAATATACATACAAACATACATACACGCTACCAAGGTTACCTCTTTATAATTTTAGAATAGAAAAACGCATAATATCAAGTTACATAAAATAGAACTTATCATAATAAATCCAAGTCCTCTTTACTTGGCATAGAGCCTAAAATGCTGGCCAAATTGCCATGGTAAATGGCAATTCTAATTCTTTGAGCGAACAATGTTGCGTTTAATGTGTACTATTGCGTACTATAGTGTTAAAAATTGTAACTTGCTTTGTTGAGCTTTATTAAATACCAGTTACGACTTCCGCGGTTTCACCCGCGGATTCCCGATCCCGTGGGAATATCTTGATCAAAAGTAGCCTACTCCTCGATAATGTAGCTTTCTATTGGTAAAATTTTCGAAATTGGTCCAGTTGTTTTTGAGTTAATTCATTACAAACATACATAGTACATACACACACAAACAAACAAAAAAGTTATGCTCTTTTATTTGACACCCCACTCGGGTATATAATATATAAAATAACCGAAAGTTTTCATATTATGAAAACATTCGGTTTTTATTTCCTAGCTTCAACCCACATATATTATGAACGGCTGAGTCGATTTTGATCAAACATAGCTAAGAACACTCGCGCAAAGTCACCTATCAACCAAAAAGAATTACATTTAAATCGGTTCACCCGTTCGTGAGCTACGATGCCACTAACAGATACACACACACAGAGAGAGACAGACAGACAGAGAGAGACAGACAGACAGACAGACACCCCTCTTTTTCCGTCGGGGATTAAAAATACAAATCTTTCCTCTTTATAATATTAGTGTAGAAAATTAACATGCCAAATGGAATTCAGACTACACTAACAACCCCCGAGGCGACAACTACTAGGTAAGCTAACAAACAGGTAGGTAACAAATAGGTATAACATCGCTCTTACGGTGAAGGAAAAACATCGTGAGGAAACCAACATGTCCCAGGACTCACCACGGTCCTAAGACATGGGATATTCAGTGTTTTCTATACATGTATCATATGAATCTATTTACAAAAAAAAAGTATAATATGTAGTATATTCGTTGTCTAGTACCCATAGTACAAGCCTAGTGCTTAGTTTGGGGCTAGATTACGCTGTGTGTAACGTCGTGCAATATTTATTTATTTTTTATTTTATTTTATTTAAGCTGTGGTAGACCTCTCTGTCTCCGGATATAGTCCATGATCTTGTGCTCTCCTTCACCAGGCACGTTGGCGTCAGACAGGATCACTTTGATGCCTTTCCATCCTGGGTCATTGTTTAATCTGAAAAAATAATACCAGTGTTGTAAGAACATGCGCATAATTACCTCCCACTGCAACGCAGAAGGTTGTGGGTTCCATTACCGCCGGGTGCAAATATTTATGTTTAAAAAAAAAAAAAAAATCAAAAATCAAAGTATGTTTATTCATTCGGATATTAGCCATTTCATTTTTTTTTATATTTAATCTACTCTACTGTGTCTTCGGAACGCGACCTCCATGACATGAGAAGAAGACACAAGAAACTCATGGGGGTTTTTTTTTGTATATTTTTTTTGCAGTAATCATGTGATTTACATTGTCGCATATATATTATTGAAGAAAAGTGGAACTGGAGCAATAATCTATACTATAATAATCCTTACTAGCATTACAGGAGCGAAAGTAACTCTGTCTGTCTGAGTATGTTTAAAAAGAAATATTTGTTCCTGGTCTGGGTGTTTTCCATATTTCATATGTATGTATTTACAAAAAAAAGTATATTAAATAGTGTATCCACTGTCTAGTCACCATAACACGAGCGTAGTAGCTAGCTTACCATCGGGCTAGATGGCGCTGTGTGGTGGTTCAGAGATTTTTTAAATTTATTTATTTAATTGAGGATGAGATTGTAATTTTAAAATAACAATATAGAACAGATTAGACCCGGGATAAATAAAACACAAACACCCCGTACGTACACGAGCGGCCGCTCGGAATCAGCTGGAGTTACGTATGATGACCGGCGCGAACAATTCCTACGGCGAGCGAACTACTGCCTACCTTGTTCCTCGATTTATAAATAAACTACCTCCGGAATTGCGTACTTTTCAAATGATTAGACCCAACAATGTTAAATTAAAATTAAAGTCCTATTTCTCAGATAATATGATAGACGTCGTAGATTAGATAGTATAATATTTGTTACAAACCTCATTGGTTTTTTATAATGTTATTTAAGTAATTGTTTTTGTTTTGTAAATTTTTAGAAGATAAATAAATAAAAAATTTTTTTTAAAAATTTAAACTTTATAGCTTACCTGTCATGAATATAATAATGCAAGCACTTGCTCAACCGATCCATGAATGGAGTTCCAGGTGTTATACAGTTGGAGTCAAAGTGTGCTTCCTTAGGCCTCTCGGGAGGCAAGTAGGCACCTTTGGCCTGGAGCTCTGATCTGATGCGAGCTACTTCCTCAATCTTCTCCTGGGTCTCCTTAGAGGCACGGAAACGACGGGAACGCTGCTGGTTCATTTTAGCTCTTGGTGCCTGGAGATTAGCAAAGTAAACTTGAAAATTTATTTTCAAGGAAAAATAGCATTCAAAAATTTTCACTTGCGGCGAGGCTTGAACTCGCGTCTTTGGGTCAGTACCCCAACGTCTATACCAACTAGACTACGCAAGTCCCTGCTTCGTGCTGTGAAAACTTCCAATACTATATTCTCCTTTGATTGTTTACGATTAAGGCTCGTTAAAGCGCCATCTATCTAACACTGCAGGAACAACTTTCCAGTTGTTTACACCTGCGTCGTAATGGTTAACTTTACAGTTAACTCATTACTAACGTAAGATGTCGCTTTTTTCCATTGCTATAAATTTCTTTTTTTTATTTTTGTATGTAGCTCAAGGCTATTTTATTTAGAAAAATTATTTTCAAGGAAAAATAGCATTCAAAAATTTTCACTTGCGGCGAGGCTTGAACTCGCGTCTTTGGGTCAGTACCCCAACGTCTATACCAACTAGACTACGCAAGTCCCTGCTTTGTGCCGTGAAAACTTCCAATACTATATTCTCCTTTGATTGTTTACGATTAAGGCTCGTTATTTTCTAAATAAAATAGCCTTGAGCTACATACAAAAATTAAAAAAAAGAAATTTAAAGTAAACTTGATTTAAAAAGCTGAAGTAAAATGTATTCAATGCGTTGAACTAGCTAATTTCCAGCCAGATATCAGCTCAGATGATGATGATGGTACATGTCTACATAAGTATTGGAATCCCACAGTGGGACAGAAATGCTTCCATTGTTTTTCGTTTACATTTATTTAAAAAAATTTAATTCAGAAACTGATTGATTTGACAAAGCCCAACAAGATATATGTGCAGATTACTAGCAGTGGCTTGTGGTTCCACCCGCATAAGTACCAATCCTATGAGAATATTTGGATAAAAAGTTGCCTATCTGTTAATCCTGATCTACACTTATCTGCCCATCAATTTTCATCACAATCGGTTCAGTAGCTCTTGCATGAAGGAGTAACAAACATACTCACTTACACACAAACTTTCACATTTATAATATTAAGTAGGATGGTTTGGCATTTTCAAGGTATCATTACTAAAATCAAGATGCAGTTATTTCTACTTACCACGCCATCAATAGCCATGTACAACACTTTCCTAGGCCTCACAATCCTGAACAGCCTGTCAATGCACTCGAAGATAGCCACCATCATCTCATCCTCATCTTTCGGGGGTGGCTTGTCTTCGGGATGGGTACACGGGTGGATAATCCCGTTCATGTCAAGGTACAGGTTGTCAAACTCTATGCTGTTCGGGTTGGGTAGTGACGAGTCTATGTACACAAGCTGGCCATCTACGTCGACTGGCTAAGGTTGGAAATAAAAAAAAAGAAATTAAAAAAAGATGTATCTTAGTTGTTTATCTGGACTGTTATACCTATGTGTGTAATTTCTGGTCTATAAATAGAAAATATTTACAAGAACTTCTTCAATCTGTGGCTACTTTTAAAATGGAAGCTAATGCACATTGCACAGTATCCTTCTCTGCTATATCTGGCGGCAGAAGACAATGCAGTTTTGGGCAGGATTTCTTGTTACTGATTTGTCGTAAGAGGTAGTTTCTATTGAGATAATGATGCCTTTAATATGTTACGGCACTTTTTGCATTAAAGCGGTGTAAAATAGAGTGTAGTTCAGCATATAATTAACAGTAAAAAGCAACGTTTAGGGTCTCAAATAGGTTAAGTTCATTACCTTCTGTTCAATACATTCGACGATGACGCTGGGGTATTTGCGGCTGAGCCAGCGGAAAAACGCTGGAACTCCCATCTTGGTGCTTCTCTGCTGGACTGGTTGTAAATTTTACGCTCAAATCACTAAACAAAATTATTTATTTGTCAAGTATTCAACACAAACAAATCGACGCGGATGCCATGATTTTTAGGAAAACCAAAAGAGTGAGTGAGAAAAATATATAAATCAATAGCTTATTCTACGGTAGAGAGAGAGAGAAAGAATTACATCGAATTGTTTTTTTTTTCAGCATGACCTTGATGGAAAATCGTAAAATGACATTGACGGTAAATATTTTTCAGTTCACGCCTATCAAAAATTATGTCAAAAATAAATCGGCCGATGTTTTAAAGAGGTTATGTTTACGGTTAAAAATCGAATTTTTTGTAATTATCTAGGATATAAAAGTAAAAATGGGTACTTTTAGTTTATTAAAATACTACAAAAAGTTGTTGAAAAATGTACGCTTGCGGAGAAACTACAGCAGTACAGATAACAAGGGCAAAACTAACATTGATAACATTCGGAACATTGGTATTTTAGCCCACATCGATGCAGGCAAGTTATATTCTTTTATTATTTCATAGCAGATTCCCGCGGTTTCACCCGCGTAAGTCCCGATCCCGTGGGATTATCGGGATCAAAAGTAGCCTATGTTACTCAGGGTGACTGTAGCTTTCTAATGGTGAAAGAATTTTTGAAATCAGTCCAGTAGTTGCGGAGATTACCCCTAATATACATACATACATACATGTTACCAACGTTACCTCTTTATAATATTAGTATAGATTCTAATGACATGGTAAACGAACCCAATAATGTGTCCTAATATCAGTTCAATTGAACACAAACGAACTAAATAACATTTCATCACCATTTTATGTGCATGTTTTACTATCAGTAATCTACTGCTAGTTCCTGATATTATATTGAATGAAGTAATGATTGTAGGTAAAACAACAACGACAGAACGCATGCTGTTCTACTCGGGCACCATCAGGTCAATGGGGGAGGTACATCACGGGAACACCGTCACCGATTATATGGAACAAGAACGTCAGAGAGGGATCACTATAACTTGTAAGTTACGACGACTTTTATAATACAGCTCAAGAGGTAATGATGCAGCTAATGAGCGTGTGAAGAGGGCAGCCGCAAATGTGAAGCCTGATTTCGACTTACTAATTCATACCATACCATTCAGAAGTATCTTTCTGAGTAATAAAGAACATTAAAGTTCCCTTGGGGATAGATTTTTCTTCTGTCTTCTCGATATTCATTTTCTATAAGAATAAAAGCAACACAATTAAAACCAGAATATGAGCTTTCCTTGGTACTGTGGTTGAATTTTACAGCAATTTTAAAATCTGGTAAAATTTTAACTGTCTAGCTATCACGGTTCATGAGATACAGCCTAGTGGCAGACAGAAAGTGGGGCCATTTTACTTTTTTACTTACATCTTTGGGTACAGAACCCTATGTGTTCTGTACCCAAAGAGTAAAATGGCATCCTGCATTGATCTACAGCTGCAGCAGTATCATTTCCATGGCGAAGCGGTCAGATCAACCTGATTGACACTCCTGGCCACATTGACTTCACAATGGAGGTGGAACAGAGTCTGGCTGTGCTGGATGGAGCTGTCATTGTGCTGGACGGTTCTGCTGGTGAGATATTAAACTAGCTGTTCTTTGCTACTTTGTCTATGTTTTGAGATGGGCTTAGAAGACAAATGTGTTAAAAACTCCAAATAAACATTATTTTTGATCGAAATGTGGACGATTGAGTAGTGATAGTATGTACTAAAAACGCATGCCTACTTGCTAGCTTGCTGCGACGGCCAATTCCCAGATATCAGGTCACTTGGATCGGTCTGTCTTTATGTAGAAGGTTTTAAAATAGTTGTCTGGTGGACATATACATATAAAAATGGAGTATCAGAATTGACGTGAAGTTAAGAAATTGTTCTGGGAGCTTTACAGCGTCTGCAAAGCAATACGGTGAAGTGTTTGGGAGTATTGGCAACTTATTTTTAAGTATATAACCTATAATATGTAAAATTCACCTTGGAGAATTATATTTCTCTTATCCAAGGTGAATGAGGTAACTAATTTTTTTTATGTGCATTGATGATATCTGAGAATTGGCCGTTGATGCAGGCTAGCAAGTAGGCATGCGTTCTAAGTTACATACTGACACTACTCAACCGCCACCATTTCGTTCATCAGAAAATATGTGTTGTCTGCCGGTCCTGAGATCTTGGACTATAAGACAACTAACATTTTATTAGTTTGTCACGTTATCGTAGATTTGAGTTTATGGTTCATATTATTAGGTGTGGAAGCCCAAACCCTGACAGTATGGCGTCAGTCAGACGGCTACCGCGTTCCTCGAATTCTTTACCTCAACAAGATGGACCGATCTGATGCGGATGTAGTGGCTTGCGAGCGGTCTGTGCGGGACAAACTTGGTGTTGAGACACTTTTGCTGCACCACCCTGTGAGGTTTGAGGGGAAGCTTATAGGTGAGGAAATTTTGACCCACATTTACCACGATAAGCAGATTTGGATAGATTATAAACTTTACTGTTTTTTTCTCCTTTCTGTTAGCTTTATTTGTTATCTCATAAGCTATCTACTAACTGACTGAGCAGCCACAGAGGCGTTTGCCTCAAAATACGTCAAACAGAGACGCACCAGTAAGATTTATTTGGCGAAACAAATACATAACTATAAGCTTACTTCCGTAAACTAATACTGTTCATAACTTTATTTTTATCTATAATTAAGTAATTTAACTTGTTTCTCAGGACTTATAGACCTTATCACACTTGAAGAAATAATATGGACACAAGGCCGTGGCCAAAACTTTATGACTCGTAAACTAACAGAAACGAAAGACGGCCACAAATGGGAAGCCGCCATAAAAGATCACAGACGGCTAATAGATACACTCTCTTCAATAGACGATGATTTAGCTGACACTATAATACAAAACGAATCTCTTGATGTGACCAAAGATGAAATACAGAAAGCGATTCGTAAAAGTGCTATAGCAATGAAAGCATTTCCGATTCTGTGTGGTAGTTCATACAAAAATATTGGAGTGCAAACACTAATGGATGGAGTTTTGTCTTATCTACCATCTCCAAATGAAGGTCATAAACTATACAAGTGTTTTGGTAACGATCTGGCTGCTAGAGCGTTTAAAGTACAGCATGATGATCAGAGAGGGGTTTTGACTTTTCTAAGGCTTTATAGCGGCGAGATTACTAAGGGACAAAAGATTTATAATCTGGCACAGGATAAGACTGAACAGGTACGTTAATTTGCCTTCTTTATAAATAATTACATCATTAGATTAAAAATAACGCCAAAGAAACTTGCTAAAAGTGGGAGTTCCACAAGGCAATCAACTAGGTCCAATTTTGTTTGTGGTATTCGTTAATGACTTCATTTTCGTTTATAGACTGGATCACTGTTCGTAGCGTTAGCAGATGAATACCGTACTGTGGATACAGTAACTGCCGGGAATGTTGCTGTAGTTAGCTCACTCAAGGTTGGTGACTATTTTATTTCCACTAATCCTACTACTTTTATAAAGGTGAATGTTTGTGTACCTATATGTTTTTGTTGCTTCTTTACGCAAAAACCGCTTCACCGATCGCGATTAAACTTGGTATGTAGATAGCTGGAAATCTGGAATAACACAATATAGCCTACTTATTATCCCGATATTCTCACGGATTCGGGACTTACGTAAGTACGCAGGCAGAAAAAGATCATTTACCTTTTACATACTTGTCAATTATTTAAGTCTACCTCAAAGACTTAAAACAGTTCATAGATCTTGTAATAACATAGTCACAGTGTGTTCCAGACGACAATGACAGGCGACCTCGTGACGTCATCGCAGACAGCTGCCAAAGACGCCAGGTCTCGTCTAGCTGAGATGCTGGGCAGGAGTCAGCTGGAACAGCTGGCGTTGCCGAGCGCGAGGCAGCAGCTGCAGAACATGGACTCTGACCCTAGTGTGGAAGAGAAGGCGGATATTCTGCTGGGGATGGGTAAGTTGTTGTTATAAACACAGCTGCCAAGAACGCCAGATCTCGTCTAGCTGAGATGCTGGGCAGGAGTCAGCTGGAACAGTTTTGGATAGTTAACTTGTTAACTATCCAAATGGTTTTAACATTAAACCATGAGATATAATTATTATTAATTATAATTAAAAAAAATATATGTTGCTCAGGATGTAAATTTGTCCAGGTACGACGGTACCAGAGCCAGTGTTTCTATGTTCCATCGAGCCACCCAGCGTGTCCCAGCAGTCAGCGCTGGAGTCAGCACTGGAGCAGCTGGTGCGAGAGGATCCCAGTCTCAGGGTCAGCACCGACGACGACACGGGACAGATGGTGTTAGCTGGTGAGTCACGCAGTCTCAGGATCAGTACCGACAGGTGGTGCTAGCTGGTGATTCAACACCTGGACACAATAATTGCTGATATACCATAAAATGTCAAACAAACATATCAAACAAATCGGTTGAGTTAATACTTTTCGTGCTCTTAGGCTTAGAACGCACGCAATGGGATTAAACGTAAGCGGTGTACGAATACTTAGCTGAAAACGCAGAACCGAGTATCAAGTTGATACTCGGTTCTGCGTTTTCAGCTATTCGTAAACCGATAAGGCTTAGTACGCACTGCGATTAAACGCCTGCGTTTTCCCGAAAGTCTGAAACCGCAAAGAAACGCTAATGCGTGGGCTTGGGGGGCGGATCGTCTTACATAAAATTTTAACTCCTATCATCGGAGGTCCGAAAATGTTTCACATACCATTTATAATCATAATGATCATTCTTCATAAAAAATTTAAAAACTAAATATTAAAATATATAATAATTGAAATTCATAATATCACTATTCATACACTTCATTTTACTAATATTTGTTTTAATATATTTGTTTATCATAATGCTCGAAACTCATAATCATTCCAATAAATAACTTTGATATTCATACATGTGTTTTATTCTAATATTCATTTTTATAAATTTCTTAATCATAAGTGTTTTATGCATAATTATTGAAAATCATAATATCTTTATTCATACATTTGTTTCACCTACTATTGTCATCTTACTTGAATTTTGAAATAAAATATACGGAACGGAGCACACCGACTCGGATAGGTTAGGTTAATGTAAGAACATGATTACGCGCAGCGCTTTGGCGAGCGAGCGTGCCGCGGTAGCGGTCGCCAAAGCGCCTAATTACTATAAATAAAAACTATTACTGTCATCTTCATCATGTTATAAATAAAAACTATTACTGTCATAAAACTACTATTGTCATCTTACCTGAATTTTGAAATTAAATATACGGAGCACACCGACTCGGATAGGTTAGGTTAATGTAAGAACATGATTACGCGCAGCGCTTTGGCGAGCGAGCGTAGCGAGCGTGCCGCGGCAGCGGTCGCCAAAGCGCCTAATTACTATAAATAAAAAAAACCTGATATATCTTAATCATAAGTGTTTTTATTACAACATTATTAACTAAAGAGTAATTTCTAAGAAGAAATATAATAATAGAATAGAAAATATAATTACATTATGAGTTAACTCCGTTTCAAAAAGAAGATCGCCAGAACACAAGTCAAAAACCATTTATAATTTCACAAAGAGTTTGATTGGGGTAGTTCATAAAAAGTTTTGTTAAAGTTGCCGTTATTAATACAAAAATTATGATAAATGTCTGTTATAAAGTAAGCTATTCTGAACAACGATATTATGAGTTGAAATATGTTCTTAGTAACAATAATTATGAACTAAAGCAATATGATCATTAAATGTTATGAAGAAAAAAATTATGATTTTAAACTGTTCTTGGTAGTAACAGTATTAATAAAAAAATTATGATCATTAACTATTATGAGCTCCGATGGTAGTAATAAAAATGTCTGAATAAAAAAAGTATGATAAATAAAATTATGAAGAGTGATTATTATGAATTCAAATCGGTAGTAAGACAAACAATAGGACTTAAAATTTTATGTGAGCCAATATGGACCCGTGGGCTTGTATAGAAAGCTGTGTGTTGCGGTTTCAGACCTTCGGGAAAACGCAGGCGTTTAATCGCAGTGCGTACTAAGCCTTATATTGTAACTGTGCTGCCTTCTATCGAAATATAACGAGGGCCAATATCGTTTCAGGTATGGGCGAATTGCACCTAGAAATCATAAAAGAGCGTATAATCCGTGAATATAAAATCGACGTGGAGTTAGGGCCGTTGCACATCGCTTACAAAGAGACGCTGCTCGGCAGTGGACGGCATACCTTACAGCAGGACCGGAAGATCGGCAACACGAGGCAGTTTGTCAAGGTATGGAACTTCTTTTCACCGCAATACCAATTTTTTTGCCTAGAAGTTAGCTTAAAGGAACGGTGAAGGAAAAGGAGTTCGCTTCCGTATTGGGAGCTGGGTTGATTTCCCCCAGGTCTTTAAGTCTGCAGTGTAGGGCTACTGGAGCAAGCTGCAAAGACTGTTAAGGCCCCCACACTGGTTTTGCATTTATGCGAAGGTCTGAACAATTAACTATCAAGCCATTTAGGAACAACTAGAGGACACTAGCGTAATTATTTACCGATCCCGCGGGAATATTGAGATGAAATATCTAGGTGTTATTTTAGTATTCCAGCTGTCTAAATTCCAAGTTTCATTGCAATCATTTCTGTAGTTTTTGCGTGTAAAACAGCCATCTTTATAAACTTTTACATATTACATGATATTGGCAGGATTTGTGATGTTGTAAAATGTATTTTTCTTCGGCTCCGTCCAGGTGACAATGTCAGCGAAGTCAGTGAAAGGCATCCCAGCAGACAAGGTGTTAAAGTTGGACAAGTCCGGAGAGAGCGCGGCCAACCTGGCACACGTGTTGCCGCGGCAGCTGGCGGCGGTGAGACACGGTGTCTCCGCGGCCTTGAGGCAGGGGGCCAAGGCCGGATGCCCGGTAACGTATACAGTATACTTACACATTTTACTTTTAATCAAAGTATGTAAACTCATCCTTAGAAAACTCGAAAGCTCTACGGAATTTAAAAACCTATAAATTATTCCGTATAAAATTTACCAAAGATGCTAACTTTATAAGATTTTTCATACCATTTTTTCACCTATTTTAGTTCCTAACGGATTACTTCACTATATCCGAAGATCAACAGGCTTAGTTAGATTTTCGATTTTTCGTTATTTATTACTTTTAGCATTGTTTCAACGCTCAAGGTTTTGAGACCTTTACAGGTCTCTTCTTGAGGATTGACTGAGATGTGATTTGTCATTCTAGTGTATTACAAAGTTACAGAAAAACTACCATCTTATCAAATATGAAAAGTATCAAAACGTTCCTGTATAAGCAGACTTAAATTTTTCTTTCTCTCTCTGATGATTTCGACAAATCCAGGCAAGCAAATGGCAATATGTCGAGATCTCACTAATCCCTGGTAGCTAATCCGGATAGTTTAAGGTGCGCCGAAGATCCCCAAAAGGGTCGCCAAAACCCAAAGAAACGTCTTCCAAAGCCATCAAAGTGGGACCAATAGCGTTATTCCGTACTGGTATATAATGTCCACGTTCCGTTGTCCCCAGATGCTGGACGTGCAAGTATCGCTGCACTGGCTGGAGACGGGGCGAGGAACCTCCGACTCGGTGGTCGCGGCTACGGTGGCGCAGTGTCTTAGGAAGGTAAGCACTACTCATATGTACTACAGGTTTTAGTAAATTTTGCAAAATATATCTATTGTGATGACCCCGAATAAATGCAGGACGTTACACACAGCGCAATCTATCTAGCCCCAAACTGAGCCATTAGACTTGTACTATGGGTGCTAAATAATGGATATCTAAATAAGTCTATAAGAGAAAGTCATGTTAGTTACACTATTTATAACTCAAGAACCGCTGAATCGATTTGGCAGAAACTTGGTGGAAGGACATAGGATACCTTAGATTCCCACTAGTTCCTCTAAGGCGGAGTAAAGTTCGCCGGGTCAGTTACATGTTATTCTTTTATTATGTTGATTAAGATGATCAGTTGATGATAGATGACTTATGCTCGAGTGTTCTCATGAATGTGATATGCAGGTGTTCGAAGAGTCGGAGCCGATCCTGCTGGAGCCGGTGATGTCCCTGGAGGTGGTGACTCCGGAGAGCCACAGCGCGCGCGTCATCGCCGACCTCACGCGCCGCCGCGCCAGGCTGCAGCATGTCTACGTCAGGCACCACCACAAGGTCAGCACTCAGCGGGCATTACCTTCCACTGGTCTTTAGCCCTTAAGAGCTCATTGGCCTAGCTGCAGCTGGCGATCTTGAATGGGGTTGGCCGGTGAAAGCTAATTGCAGATGGCGCTAGCATAGATGGTTCCCTGTCATTTTAGCGGGCTTCGAATAGTTTGGAAATTATTTTAACTTCTCATATTTCTGACTTAAGAACGCGGCGACTGTTACCATTTCCATACAAACTTAATACTAAAATAGTATATTATGCAACTAGTGAATAAAAGACGGATTTAGTGCGAGGGCCGTAGATGAACCACGAGCAAGTGAAAGATTCTAACGACTGAATCACGACCGTAGGGAGTGATTCATGACAATTGAATCACGAGCGTAGCGAGTGATTCAAGTGTTAGAATCCTGAGCGACGCTAGTGTTTCATGGCCCTCAATGTAAATCCGTACTTTATTTTAAGAGTTAATTTAAGAGTGTGAATGGTATAAATTTAGTTTTCTACCTTAATATCGATATTATTCGTAAAAATATTCAAAATATTCATTCGAAATGAAATAAAACAGAGAAACATTTTTTTCATTTTTACTGCGTAAATTCTGAAGTAATTTGGAAATAATCAAATAATCCATAAAAAACAACATTGTTAATCATTTTGACAGTTGCCAACCTTATTGTCGTGCAGGTTAAGCAACGCTTAGCGTGGTCATTACTTGGGTGGGTAACCGATATTTTGTGTGAAAATAAATCACTTTCTCGAGTTCTTCGTGCTTCGAAAGGCACGTTGATCCCGGTAGTTATCTCTGACAGCAGTCGTTAGGTCAAGTTAGAGGCGACCTGACAACTCTACCATCTTCTGACCTGCCCCTCTAGCTCCATTTCTGTACGCTAGCTGATTTGATGGCAGCAAATAGTAAAGCTAAGGAGCCTTGAAGATTCTACTAAGGCATCCTAAGGCTCTACTAAAGTATTTATTTTTTGTTTGCTGGAAGAGTCTGTTGGAAGAGAAGAGGAAAGTTGTCCGGAAGAGATCGCTTTAAACAATAAAGCCGCCTTTTGTGCCACCTAGATTGAAGTTCTTTGTTTTTAGAGTTCCGTACCCAAAGGGTAAAAATGGGACCCTATTACTGAGACCGCTGTCCGTCCGTCACCAGGCTGTATCCCATGAATAGAAATAACTAGGCAGTTGAAATTTTCACAGAAGATAATACGTATTTATGTAGCCGCTACAACAACAAAATTTAAAAGGGGCTCCCATACAAGAAAAATGCAACGATACCGCGATGTAGTTTTTCTACTAGCGCCATCTAGTGATGCGAGTGATAGACTTGCGCTGGTAGTAAAATACATTTTAACGTTTGCGTCGCGTTCACGGATTGGTGTTCATTTTAGGGTTCCGTACCCAGGTTGTGATAGTGGTACGGAACCCTTCGTGCGCGAGTCCAACTCGCACTTGACCGGTTTTTGTTATATACATTGGTAGGTATATTACAATAATTAATGCACTATCCCACCAGGTGATAGAATGCCACTGCCCGCTGGGCGAGCTGCTGGGCTACTCCAGCGCGCTGCGCTCGCTGAGCTCGGGGCTGGCTTCCTTCTCCATGGAGTTCCTGGAGCATCGGCAGATGGCGCCGCACGACGAGGACAAGGCAATATCTAGCATCACCGGGTTTTAGGGGAAATACACCACAATATCGGTCCAGTAGGCCTACCGCGCCAGATCAAGTTGACGCGTCGCAAGCATCCCGATGTTCCCACGGGATCAAGTGAAATTAGTAGTAATTCTATGTCGGAAGGAAGAGGAATGGATGTCGAAATCAAACGTTAGAATCGTTTTTAGTTAAATGATTTATAAAAAGCTTGTACCTATTTACAGACAGTAGATATTTAGGCAACTCGATTAGGATATAAACTGTAAACAATAAAGATTTCATCTAAACTTGTTGCGTTTTTCTTGTAGTGTTGTAAGATTTAAGTTATGGCAGCCTGAAACAAAATATATGACGTATTATGAGTAAAAGAGATTATTACAAGCTGTCTCCCTCGGTTTCCCCGCGTAAGGCCCGCCCGATCTCTTTGGATTTTCCTCTTTCTTATCAGATGCCTTCGACGTCATATAAAGAACAGTCTCCAAATTTCAGCTCGCTACTTTCAGCGGTTTAGGCTGTGCGTTGATCTATCAGTCAGTCGGGACAAAGACTTTTATAAATATAGATTAAACCTAACATTCCATGCACTTAAATTTTTATATCTTTTTACTTTTTGGGATCTAATCGCATCGCGGGAGTTACCCTAACGTAGACAACTTACCCTAACATATACTTTTCTTCGGTTTTCGCGATGTTGAAAAGACCTCTTGCTCACTTCTACCGATTAAATTAAAACCGAAAAATGACTTCGCAACTCACCCTAAATAAATTATCGAGTTCATCAAGCAGCGTCTCATGTCGAAAAGAGATACGAACGTCGGGCACGTTGGTGCGCGTGATGTCGTTGCCTTCAGCGCCTTCCAGCAAGTACTGGGCACCAATCCAGTACTGCTTCATCTGAAACAGAATGCCTACCTTGATATATTTTCTAAAGTGTTTCCTACACTTGGATGACTAATTATTTGAAGGAATGCCTTAAAAATTTGCACGCGACAGTATTTGAACCTGCAACCTTAACATTCCGTGTTATGCGCTAGCCAATTGCGCCACAGGTGCCCGTTCTGTCGTGAAGAAATTATGGACTACATCTCTCCTCGCTTTCGACTGCGGCACGTTTCGATATGAGGTTACCTTTATAAAAAAACCCTGTAGCCATATGCTCACAAAGTTTCACGAATACATCATGTACTTTGGCAGGAAATTTGTCCGCAAATATAAGCCAGTTGGATCCTCTATGGTCCAAGAGTATGAAAGAAGTTGATCTCATTATTCGTGTAATAACGCTTTATCATCATCCGAGCGATGTTTCCGGTTGCACCCTCTCTGAAGCCCGGGGTAGCTTGATTGCCATACATTTTTGAAGATCAGGAAGTAGCTACATTCATCCCGTTGATCAGGAAGGGTTATCAGTGGTATGGCAGTGGCAAGTCTTTCTCGGGCAAGTCACATAACATAATGAGCAAAATCGTAAGCGCGTCACGTCTAGTGTTAGAATAAGGCCTCGGAAACTATAGCTTGATGTAAAAGATGTTCCTGTTTACTCAATAATTTTATTTAAAAAAGTTTAGTTAACAAATAATATATAATATCCAGTACTGCTGTTACACCATACTCTAAATAGACTTTCGGTTGTTACCTCGTGCGGAAACCCCGACATAATGACAGAGTTCCTAGCCAGCTCGCACATGTCACACGAGCTCAACTTCCACGCCTGCGCCGCGATACTGTACTCTTCCATCAGCGGCTCCTGGATAACACAAATAAGACAGGATCATAACCGGAACAGAAGCCTTAAGAACTGATTGGATAGAGGAAATGTTCTTTTTTGCTGTTTAGCCATTAAATCCACCCAAAACTATGCCACAGCGATGTTAACATCATTCGCCTCGGAATAAGAAAAAGTGCTACAATTATTCTGTTGGTTGGGGCCCATATGTATTGCTTCTCCGAGATAAGCATAAAGCCCCAACGACAAAATATGCAATTGTCTACTTGGGTTTACGTGGTCTTTTTACATAACTGTTTTGTCTTGCCAACAAACTGTTTTGCAGTTTGGCAAGAAATCTAATAATTAAATATTGTACTAAACATTTTTATTAAATAAATTAAAAAAAAAAAAAAAAAAAAAATATGCAGTGATCTACTTGAGTATACGTGGTCTATTTACACAAAATATACAATAGTCTACTTGGGCCTGGAGTCGGTTAAGTGACCGCGTGGACCATGTAGATCGTATTCCTAGTAACAGAGGAAATGTTACCCTAGTATAATGGAATTGCAATGGATCGTCGGTGCTAAGGGTAACCCTCAACCCTCGGGCGAAGAATTCTGGCAGCGGGTTGCGGTGGTAGCGAAGGAACAACGAGTTGTTCGACAGAGGAGACATGGCTATGAAGATCTGGGCCACGTAGAATAGATATTGGAGAACTGGACACTGGAAACAAAACTTATCGACAGTCTTTGGTACACGTAAAGGAAAATAAATAAATCGAACTTTCGCTTCACTCGTGAATTAGTGAAGCGAAAGTTCGATTTATTTATTTTCTTATACGCTAACACTCGTATATTATTGCATGTTCACAGAAGACCGTGTGAGATCTTCTGTTAACACGTCATAAAATCTTTTATCCAATCCAAATATTGATTAATTCATAAGAGGACGGTCTTCTTAATTTTTATGGGTTTCTTCTAAGTTTACCTTTCTCAGTGTAAGTCCGTGTGAAATGTTGTCAGCAAGCAGGAATCCCGCACACAAGTGGGACCCGGGACCAGCCTCGCCGCAATGAGGGCGGAGCACGAACGTGTTTAGACCTTGTGCCCTGCAACCATACGGCCATGTTAACAGTACTGACATTACCATTACAGTAGCTCCAGCTGGGTCACTAGCAGCAACTTGCACCAGCCTTAGCTCACCCTAGAAAATTACATACAAATTTCATGCAACATGCAAATCTGGTTAGTCAACCCTGGGAGTTAAATTCTCAACGTGTTCTCAACCCAGCCCGGTGCAAGCTCGCTCGTATGTCACTCACTTGCGTAGATTATTCAGCGTAGTGATATTCGCGTACATGTAGTAAAGGTAATACGCGTAAGGTGGGTTCTCTTCGTCAACCCACTGCTCAGGCGTCGGCATGTCCATGGTCAAGTTCGGGTTCTCGGGCTTCGACTCGTCGTCAACGCTGTCGAAACCGATTATGTGCTGGAATGTGAAGCGTTATAGTGAGAGATGGAAATATGTAATATCTTGGAGTTCTTTTAGCTATACGAAGATGTTTAATGCGAACGGTATGACACGATCTTATATTTGACTACTGCGGAACAACGGCGAAATAAAGGCACAACGACTCTGCTGGCTTGGCCACCTGGACCGCATGGAGGAGGAGCGAAATGCAAAGAAACCATACTTGTGCCGCCCAGTCGAACACCAGTAAGACAACCTAGGTACTGGATTGACACGGTGGAACCTGACCTGCGTCAACTTCAAGTCACGCAGAACTGAGATTGGCGGGAAGTAGTACAGGACAGGGAGAGATGGAAGATTCTCGTTTCGGTGGCCAAGACCCACTTAAGAGTCGCTAAGCCAGCGGAGTACTAACGTAAGAGGAAAAATATTGAGTAGACATAGACAAATTACTTTCATAAAGAATGTTCGCCAACTTTTGCTCTAAAATCGATGTGTATTTTATCTCCAAAGAAATTTTATTAACCATAAGAAACTTGTGAAGTTCTGGGTTGGAGCTGGGATTGTTAGAAACCTCGAACAGCGGGTCGAACAGGTTGTTCAGGAACTCCTGGAAGTTCTTCATCAACTTGTTGATGCGGTAGATGTCGCTGGAAACAGATCTCAATCAACATTGAGTTTCAGGACTTGTATCGTACGGCACACGTCCTCTGTTTTATTTTGCTGTAGGATGGTATTGGTCAGGAAAAGTTCTTTTTAGGTGGAATTCATCATCATCTTCTCCTAACCGTTTTCGGTAACGGTGACTAGGCTTAAATTAGATGTCGAGCTATGTGGCTGTTGTACCCTATCTTATGCGTCAATGTACGACCGCAATGGCTTTAGGTGAGGGCACCATTATTTTAGCATCTATATGCCATTTGAGGGCGATTTTACTGACACGATAAGAGCAATTGGTACAATATTTACCGGATAAGTAGGTTGAACCTCTGACACATTAAGAAGTAGTGTGGTATACTAACTACAGTCGTGGTACTTGCACGAGCCAGCGCACGTGAGGCGAGTGCACGTTGTTTCGGACCGCCCACGTCGCCAGCTTCGACCACTCTACGCGATTCTTACAGTAGATCGATATACGAGGCTCTATGTACGTGTACTTGTTTTCTTCTAAGTCGCCCATTACTTCCTGAAATTACAGCTAAAGATATTACACCTAAGTTGTTCTAGAAGAGCCGAGCAGACATGAATCTCCCGATAGTCTGTCCCAGCTATTCCACGGAGGGACCTTAAACGACAGACCATAACCTACTGTTTCCGTCACATCAAAAAACATTTCAACTTGTTCTTTAGTACCTACTATAGAAGAAGAAGACTGTTTCTGTTAACATCATTAATATGGATGTGTAGAAGCCAATATTGCACGTACAGTACCTATTTTACTTATTATGTTCTAATTTGAGTCAGTCGTAACGTGAACATGTTGAGTACATACCTAACATCGGTTGTACAATTTAATAAATACCTTTCTATTGTGGTTTGGTATTTTATAACTAAAATAAGGGTACTACCACTTTACAAGGTAGAAGCCTCGACACGGTTTTTGGTCCTTCGAGCCGGATGAACTAATAGTGGAAAATGGATGAAAAAAAGATATGTTGACGTTACCTTGACAATCCTAGCGAAGTATGTCCCGTTCATGAAGTTGTCTGTCTTGAGGAAGACCTCCCTCAGTCTGCTCTCGCCGACAGGGTTGTACTTCGCATTGAACTTGTCGAAACGATGGAAGGTGTTTCGATCCTGGTGATTAATTAAAGTCACGGAATAATCATTATTTCGTGCAATACCTGATGTCTTAAAATCGGGATAAGGAGTCATAAGTAATACACTTTTACGGCCCTCATTCGATAAGGCGATTAATTATTGCAAGTAAGCCAAATTAGACCCTAAACGAAAACCCAAAACAGATCGGCAAATTGAGGCATAGAGCAAGGACGAAGATAGGAACTGAACTTAAAGAGTGGTTCTCCAGTGTTTTGTCTGTATAATGGACTTGATGGTGATATTAAGTTTGAAATTAAACTCATTTTTCCGGTTTTTATCGCGTTGCTAATAAGCATTTTGTACCGTATGGACGTGTTACGAGATCTTTTCAGACCTCTTGCTCTCGGGTAGACCTCGAAACATAAAGCACTGATAAAATTAATAATACAATAAAGGCAACTCGATTAAAACCCGAAAAATGAGTTTATTATCAATCCAACATCGCGAAAACAGAAAAAAAAATCTACTTTACTTTTACTGTCTATTTCCGCAACTAGCTCTATAACTGGGCCTTTTTGCGTGACTTTAAGGCGTGGGTTTCCTCACGATGTTTTCCTTCACCGTAATAGTGATGTTAATAGCACACTTACATTTTTCTTAAAGAATAAGACATTGGTGCGCGGTAGGCCAGGGTTCGAAACCACGACCGGAATGGACTGGAATGAACGACCGGACTTCGGAATGAAGAAAAATCAATGATTGTTAACTAACAGCATGCACGTCAAGTATATCCACGTTGAGATCATACGCCTCGAGCTGCAGCTCCTCGAAGACGGAGCGCAGCGTCATGGGCGAGCCGCGATGCAGCGCCACAACCTCGTCAGCGCTCGCTCGCAGCGTGCGCTTTATGAACCGGAGCAGGTGTTTCTGGTTCATGCTGGACGCCGCGTGGATATGGGTGTCTACTTTCCTGAAAAAAATGCCGTATTCATTTATGTGAAAGTAGCTTTGTCCCGATCCCAGAGGCATTTCGAAAAACCCTTTCTTATCGGATGCCTACATCACATAAAGAACATACTGTCCACATTTGAAATTTGTATTTTCAGCTGTTTAGACTGTGCGTTGTTCCACCAGTCAGTCAGTCTGTTAGGACAAAGCATCATATAGATATAGATTGTGTTTTCCATAGTTTTAAGTAGTTAAAATAAAAGAAAGGGAAATTTCATCTATTCAGACGTACTAAACAGATTTTAATGTACGCGCCGCATATCTAAACCGTATCGTCACTTACCAACATATACTTAACGACATAGTTTTCAAACCGTTGCCAATTTATACCACAAATACGGAACCCTAAAAAGGAGTATAGTACCTATTTACCTAATTGTAAAAAATCTTACTGCTTGCCAACAAGGCACGAATTCTCATGTAAAATATTAGACCAGGCTACCAAAGTAGAAAGAATACACGAGGCCTACAACTACTAGGTAACTATGTTTCCACCTATAACGTTCTCAGTACTTGTAACTTGGAACTAACCTGACGTTATAGAAGTCTCTATGCGGAACTGCCTTCTGCAACGCTAGCTCGTGCAGCTCATTCAGGAGAACATGCATCTTGAACTTGGACGAGAGGTAACTCAGGCGACGGAAGCAGAACGACTTACTACAAGTTGAAGGAAATAATAAATAGGTCAAGGTGCTTCTTTTGTATCGAACTTGCTGTCCTCGTTATGTTTTTTTTTGTAGTGTCGTTGCTTATGTATGAGCGATTCTCGCCTTAGTGACTAGCTCTGATAAAGTGTGTTTTGTTCAGTTTCTCGAAAATAGGTGAGAATATGTGGCGGATGAAACCATTTATATGTGGTGGCCGAAAGGAACGGAAGCTCAGTTAAACGCCGTCCGTCACCTACATTTCTTAGCGAATAATAAACTATTTGTCTTCCTTTCATGATCAATTTCATGATTGAAATTTCACGTAGTAATAAATAGGTAGATTTTCCCTTGGTTTTCGCGAACCTGATATTAAATTAAACTAATTTTTCGGTTTTAATCGCGTTGCTATTATTAAATGTATTAGGCATTTTTAAAAGCCCGACCGATAATGACGTTTTGTTGTCTTTCCAGACCTTCTATTCACGGGTAGACATCGAAACAATATAGGCATTGAAAAATGCGTAGGGGAACCTGTTGTACCTTGGTACCCCCATTTTTCAAACTCTAATAAAAAAAAAACAGTGACAGATAAGCTCCTAAATTAAATTGCACTGTAAAGTAACATCATTAAGGTATGATATATTAACGATTGAAAATCATAGACTAACTCCTACTTGGTAAACATATTAATTTTAAAAAAAGTACCTTCCGGGCCAAGGTACAACAGGGGTGATGTACTTAGGACCACCCCCTGTTGTACCTTGGTCTTTCGTTGAAACCACTTAAATAAAACCAAACTAAACTAAATTGACAGAATTTTAATAATTTTTTATTAATAAAATGATTAAAGAACTGGAGAAACATTGCTTCATTTGACCATACTGAAGGATTCGCACCGCCAATAGTTCCTTCAGGTGCACCAACCAGCATGTGAGATTTAAAATTGACTCGAGGAAATATTAACATGGGAGGAATAGATCCACCTCCTGCATTTATAGCAGCTATCATTGTCACCAAGCTTCCTCTTTCGGCACTTGTCATCGCTCCTATCTGTTTAACTCCTTTTGGAGCCAAAATTTTTGGTGGCACATGCACAGTGGAGTTACCAGTCTCGTCCAAATTCCATATATCGGTAGCTTTTAGATTTGGACATTTAGCCAGAGCTGTTATATTCAACCAGTACATCCTCTTCCTCATCTGTAAAAACTTTTTTTACTGATAGGTGATCATGGAGGTTGCTAACATCTGAGCCAGTTTCTAAGCAATGTTTTAAGTGCCTTCTCAGCGTCGTTCGCGCTATATCATATTGAGTAGAAGCCTTCCTTAACGATATTTTTTTTCTTTAAGAAGTTTTACAACATTTGTAAGTTTTTCTTTGTCCAAAGACAGTCTTTTAACGTTATTCTTACTGCGAGGCATTTTATCTGAAGCAAAATATCGAATATGATTTACAAATAATAATGCATGTCAGTGCGTTGTACCTCGGACCACAGACCAAGGTACAACGGGTTTTTGTGGGCCTAGGTACAACACCCCTAACCATTGATGTTAAAATTATAATAACTTTTTTTAGATTATAGTTTTTGTAAGTCGATTCACTGCATTAAAATCAACATAAAACAACAATTTACTATAACTAGAAAGTTAATCACTAAGTTAAGTGTACGTCACGTAATTAAAGAAATGAAAACAACGGAAAAACTTACTTTTTGGCTGCTAAAACTTTTCAAACCTCTTCATCACAAAATGCCGGACGATAGCCGTGTGCAACTAACTTCACAACGATCTGTTTTGAATGAAGTTTATCTGACCCTATACAAACTGTTAAAAAATGAGCGGGAACATTTGTAAAAATAGATGGTAGTGAGGTACATCATGGTCTTAAGGTACAACAGTTTCCCCTACTTATATAATGAAACCGAAAAATGAATTGAATTTCAACAATACGTAGTCTATCCCATGTTCCCAACTCACAGCGGTCCATCAGCCATCATGTTCATCAACTGCCACATGTTCTCAACGAACTGCTTGAAGCTAATGTTATGGTAAGGCAGAGGCCTGTTCTCAGCAACGTCGCCCTCGGTCCTGTAAACGATGACCACGCCGTCGCTCCAGCGGCATGAGTAGCCGCGGTCTGGAGGAGTGGGGCAGGCCCAAGGGTCCAGGTATACTCCTGAGCAACGAACGTAGAATCCATACTTTAGAATCTAGTAAGTAGGTAGGTACCTACTAATAACCTACAATATTGCCGCATTTATAAACTACTATAGCAGCGTCCCGCGGTTTCACCCGCGTAAGTTCCGATCCCGCGGCATTTTCCAAAAACCCTTTCTTAGTGGATCCCTACACAGCACAAAGAACACACTCTCCAAATTTCATGTCTCTAAGACCAGCGGTTAAGGCTCTGCGTTGATATATAGATCTTTCTTTCTTCTTTTTAATGACCTAGTGATTCCAGCCAGACTCCAGTAGATGTGTTCAAGCGAGCTTTAGTCAGGTCAGCTAGAGTTAGAACTCAGGTAGTCTAGTGGTACGACATTTTGTCGGAAACAGAGAGATGCGAGTTTGTGACGTTTTAAAGATGTATTTTTCCTGAAAAATATTTTCTGTTTTATAAGTACTTAAAATGTTTTTGAAAACAAGCCACTAACCTGGCAACATCGGTTTCAAATCCAAATCCTCATGGCTCTCAATAGACATGCGAAAAGGTTCCGATGCTCGAGTACTGGTTTGTGTTGCCCTTTTCGGTCCAGAAGTTACTGGAACTAAATAATATCATTGTTATCATCTCAGCCCTTATCCGTCCACTGTTGAACAAAGGCCTCCTCCATACGAACGCCACAAATAGCGATCGCGAGGTACCTCCATCCAACGACTCCCCGCGACCGCTACAATATTATGTCATCGGTCCACCGAGTAGGTGGTCGCCACAACACTCCGTTTCGCATTGTATCGTAGTCGCCACACGAGGACTTTTACAGCTCCTCAGCAGTTATCTGTCCTTCTAGCTATATGGCCTGCCTATTGTGCCACTTAATAATAGAAGAATATTTAATGCCATCCATCTTCCTTTATTGTCTTCCACTCCGGACGATCGTTTTCGACCTGTACCCATGCTATTGTACCTTAACAGTAGATATGACATCAGAAGGAAGACAGTTGAAAACAGCTACTGCCATCACGCTATCGTAAACTCAACGATTCTTGTGACGCGATGACGTCGTCATTCACTGATATCTTAGCGCTCAAAGTGATGCCGATTTTATTTTTAACCCCGACGGAAAAAGAGGGGTATTATTATGATAGAGGTAATAATAATATATCGCTGCAGAGTTTATTACGGTCTTAAAAACAAGACTCTGTGATACAAGACTTACTTACAAACGCCAAGACACCTACTGCTAAGGTACCTAAACTGCTGTCTGCTGTGGTAATTGATACTAACTCCTGGTATCTGATGTATGTGGCGAGGTGTTGAGATGCGGTAACCCTCGCACCAGCTCCTCTGAGGAACACGTCGTCAGCTTCATGTACTGTTCTGCCGCTTCATCTGTTTACAATCGATTGATACAGTTCACACGTCGAAACTGCTCTTTTCAACGAAATTATTTACCTGAATCTATTTACACCTACTGGTTATCTTTAAGACGCGAATGACCCTGATGCATCTTCTAATAACTTCACCTTCTCATCCGAGCGATGTTGTATCCCTCTCGGGAGCCCGGGGTCCTCTAAACCCCTTTTTATAATTTGGGGTCGACGCAGTAGGTAAATCCTTATTCACCATAACTTATACAAATTTATTTGACTTTATTTTCACGGTCGGCCGCCTGCCTAACACCAACCCTCGTAGGGACCTTTTATCCGCCAACGTGGGGGGAGAACTTAAAAGGTTTGCTAGTCTACCTCAGATCCCTTAGGCGCCTTTACGACACCCACCCTATTCTAAGCCTACAGGGTTCCGCTACCAAGAAATAACTAGTACATCATAAACTAGCATTGCCCTGCGGTATCACCCGTAATAAGTCCCCGATTCTGTGGAAATATTGTGATAAAAATTACCCATGTTACTCCCAAGGATTCAATTTATCAACATATTAAGTTTCATCAAAATCGATACATTAGTTCAGGAGAGTTCACCTCTAACAAACATACATCCAATCTTTTTTACTCTTTAAAAAAATAGTTTAGGAAAGTACCGTCAAGGTTAAGCAGCGCTCGTGTGAAGATCGTAGAACAGCGACTGCTTCTGGGTAACCGGTGATGGAGCTCATGACTGGTGACGAACTCCCCGACCGTCGAGGAGGCCGTCTGGTACGAGTTGCCCATGTACTGCTGACGGAGTTGGAGCGCCTCCACCAGCACGCTAGCTGACCGCATCAGGTCTTCTATAGGAACCTGGTTTATGGTACTACTGAAGTGACTTTAAAGGGGTTCCCTATGCTATTTCAAAACACTATCCATCTAAAGACGATTCCCCGATGACACTCAACTGATAGATTATTTTTAAAGGAAGATGTGAGTGCGTTGGGATTGCGTGGTTTAGGTGGGAAGGTGTGTGATTGGCTTTTGAGATGCAGAAGGTTAAGTGTGTGATCCCCACCGTAAAATAAATATTTGTATTTACTAGCTATAATATAATTAACTTCAGCAAGTAGGTACATGATGTACCTCCCTATAGTAAGAACATAAGTAGGTACAATAGAAGGTACAACATAAGTAGGTACCTTCTATAGTTTGGGCACAGGTTTGGGCCTGTGTGATGCCCAAGCAGTATTGTACGTCACTGCATCGTAGGTATGTTTAAAGCTGACTTCTTATAGTTTTTGATTCCGAAGATCTTTACGCATGCATGATGCGTCTCAAGGAGACAACAAACCATACAATAGCTCTTTTCTCTAGTTTCTTTCCTCTATTTTTGCTTTTCCCTCATATCACATCATATCTATGCCACCAAGACTACAAGACTCCGGTAAGCGGGACCACCGCGTTCATGTCCGTGCGCTGACAATCCATGGGAAGCTAATCCATACATGCTAATAATAATGATAGACGGAAATCATGTAAGTCTAAACAGTGTAGGTATATTGAAATCTTTTAGGCAAGCACGCTACATCGTCGACCTCATCGTCGCTTTTCATTAAATGAAAGGGGATCAAGTATGTATGTGCGCCAACTACTAACCCCGGTAACATGTATGCCCTGCACTGAGACCCTCTGGAACGGCACCTCATTCCTGATACCGGCATCACCCGGACCTCGCACATATGTGCGTGTTCCGTCCTGGGCTATATTGTCGCTGTAGGGCATGAAATTACATTAAATCTATACATGTCTTCAATCTCCTGACTGACAGCCTAAACATACCTATATCAACGCACAGCCTAAACCGCTGGTCTTAGAGACAAGAAATTTAGAGACTGTGTTCTTTGTGATGTGTCAGTCCAGTCCAGTCAACCACTAAGAATGAGTTTTTCGAAATTTCTCCTCCAATTTCACCAATTTTGTACGACATTTTTAATTCTCTAATCGATAGAAATGGGTACAGAGTAGGTACCTAGCAACCTTATTAAACCATAATTTTAAACTGACTTGTTACTGGTAGGTGGTGCTACTCCAAATTTCTTTAGAATTTGGAGTTTAAAGTTTGTAATTGGCTTCAAAGGTACCTACATACCTTTGTCCTCTCTTCCTTATACATTGAAAGAGTTTCTCAGATCTAGCTCAAAGAGTTGGTTTGACCTACGGCTACGTCTATGTTATATAGATACGGGGTGCGCATTGCCATAATGTGTACCTACCTACTATTACAGATAGGGAATGCTGTGAGATCGCACGCAATATGCCTTGTAGCTGGGGATTGACAATGAAGTTTTACCCATATTAGTCTGTTGGTCTCATACGTAGTTTGCTTCAGAAAATTTGTTATTTTAATGAGTAAGTACAAAGTGATCCTAGTAAAGTACCTACATACTATAGGTGTCTGTAGTAATATAGGCAAGTGGCAATTAATACGCGTATGAAGTAGGTACATAGGTACGTATAATATAGGTAGGTAGGAATAGGTACCTATGACAACTTACGTTTGTTCGCGTGACCTCGTCCATTTTTTGTACTCCTTGTGCGTGCTAAACATATTGGTATTTTTAATAGATGGCAAAGTTTGCTTCGATTTTTGGAAAGATTGTAAAGTTCTCCTTGGTTTTCCAGTTGATGGTAAAGTTTTGGGCACCTTCGAAGTCATGGAGCTAACCTTGCTTTACATGTTCATATCATTTCCCCTCAAACATCGACCCCCAGGACAAGGTGAATTGGTTAATTTGATGCACCGAACACTTATACTCCTAGCGGAGAATTTGATGTAATCTTGAATTATTTTAGCATGATTTTGTGTTACCTGGTTCTGTTTTGAAAAGTTTTCAAATAGATGTTTTGTCGACATTTCGTGACACGACGTTGACATGCCCAACGCCAACAAATACTGCGCCTCTAACACAAGAGCCAATGTCTGTTATTTTCAATCTTCGTCAAGTGAGCATAAGCGCAGAATACATAAATAAACAGTTTGCTTATGAGCGATCACAGAATTACTCTTATAGAGCGATGCTTATGTATGAGAAATGAAAATTTGAGCCTATTACGACACCCCATCTGCCATTCAAACCCACAAGAAAATAAATGCAAGCGATCCACACATACAGCTTTGGAAAAAATGCTCCCAGCGGGACTTGAACCCAACTCTCACTATGTGTCCTGTAATTTCCAACTGCGCGTGCGTAAATCTCATTCCTAGGCCCTAGAGAATTCCCCAAAATCCGTAGGTACCTACTGTGGTTTAGCTTAGGAATATAGGTGTGGAAGAAAACAAAAAGCAGAAATTAGGTAAAATAAAACTTGAATAATTGAATTGCAGGCACAAAAACGATATACTTAAACTTATATTAACATATTTTATTTGTGAATCACTAAAGGAAACCCTAAATACAGGCTTCAATTCTTCTGCTTTTCGTATACCTAGTGGTGTGGCTTACAGACAGCTGTGGCTGTTTCCGTCAGGAAAGTTCTCAGTTTCCAGTTGTTCTCAGTAACCATATAGGTTCCTACTTAGTTTAAAGTCTATGTATGTTTCTATTTTATTTATATAGACTGCCGAGTGCAGTCGGAAGAGCAGCCCTGCCGCTGTGTTTTTACAAAAGCAGCAGCTTCGTGCTGAGACCGTGCAGTTCACATTTGGGACGCTCACGACTTCTTTTCCAAAGTAAGAGACTTCGGCCCAGAATGCAGTAATCTATGGATCTAAACAAGCGAAGGTCTCTTCAAGCTGACGATGGGCGCCTTGAAGTCTGGAGGCGGTGGCGTAGAAGGAGGCTCGCCGTTCAGCTGAGGAAACTGGCACGTCTGTGGAACGGCACGCGGTGGGAAGTGAGTAGGAGTATACCAGAACTTTAAAGTTTAAGTGAGTTTAAATTTGACTTACAGTCGAGTTTTAAAACCCTGGAACTCAAGAATGCCTTTTTATACTAGCGTGGTTTCATCCGTGTAAGTCCCGACCCGGCTTTATGGCGATATTCAGACGGGATCTATAGCGTTTATGTTATTCCATGTCTCCAGCTATCTCATCCACATACCTAGTTTCATAGCAATCGGTTCAGCGGTCTTTACGTGAAAGAGGAACAATCAGACAAACAAGCTTTCATCTTTATAATATTAGAAGGATAGGATTGAACACTCGCGCTGGGTCAACATACGCACAGGTATTGTATCTACATACACTGTACTTGTTATTAGAATAATATTAGAGAGATTAAGTAGCCAAGGATAAACTTTCATCAAAATCTTTCTATCCATTATATTGAGAAAAAAAACTTACGAAATTGAAGTTATAAGAAATTAAATACTTAATACATTATTTTCGGTTTGATTTCATGTAACTGATTAGGTACACAACTAAGTAAGTACAAATGATTTAAAATTAGTTAGGGATAGGCTAACTAACGAATGATTATTGATTACAAATGAAGCAACAACACAGAAACACAAACTCCATGACAATACCTTCAATAGTAGAGAGGAGTGCCACACCGCTTTAGCTACAAAAACACACTCATTAGAATCCTATGATAATTCCCTTTCTATTTTGAGATTCGTCCAGATAAAGACGAAGGTAAAGACATGGATGCAACATCAAATAAAAATCGAATTGTGAATGATTCTTTAATTTCCAACAGCAAAAAACATTCAATTTCTTATCATTTTCTTATACCCTACGTAGAGGATACATCTTAACAATCTCTTTTACATATTATTTTAAATTCTTAAAAGCTTAAAATTAATTGATTGAAAAGATAACAACTAAATATATTCTAAACATGATTTAGGAATTTGTTAAGAAATTACGTAGAAGATTTAGCGAATTGAGTAGAAAAATAAATGCATTGAAAAAAAAGAGAAAAGAAGATCCTTTTAAAATTTAGAATTGTCATCATAAAACAGGTAAATATAAATAGCTAAATGAACATGGAGATAAACAGACAAAACATTAACAATAATCACAACATAAGCATTACATCCCTGTACAAACATGCAAGTTTAAAGTTTAAAAACATGAAAAAGCTGAAGTAACTCGCAAAACACATCTTTAACAATATTCCACTAAGAGCTGATTTTTCAATCTAGATACAGATACAATATATCTTTGAAGTAAAATCGAACACAACCAAATTTAAAAGCTTTCGAAGTTTAATTTATTTGTAAAACATTGTATAACTCTTTTACTTGGTAGTGTTAGTGTTCTTTAATATTTGTAATAGTTAAGTACTTAATTATCTATAATCGTGCGTCACAACAAGGTTCATCCTGAAAATCAGCGCTGGAGCTGTCTACTTCAGTATTAAGCTGAGGACGCAACCTTTTTTGGGCGCTGTACAACTATTGATTTTGTTATTTTTTAAGCCTTACAAACTGTTAAAATTATTATTGTACAGTGTTAAACCTACCCAAAATAAATGCATTTTTTTTAATTTTTTTTTTTTTATTGCACAGATATCTTTATCTAGAGATTGAAAAATCAGCAATAAATAAAATAAAAATAAGTAGGTAGGTCAACAAGTATGTATAGCTTTAAAATAATTAAGTTCAAATTCAAAATGTACAAAATAACACTCGTGATGATTATCCTACAAATTATGCTTAATTTGATAAGTAAAGAAGTAGTAGGTATAATTAAAGTTAGAAAGACTAGGAATAAGGCAGCAAGTACCACACAGATCTCTACTTAAGACTAGAGAAAGCTCAAATGTGACTGATTCGTGGCTGTCTATCTATGTAAAGAAGGCAAAGAGATGAAAATATTGTGCCATCCTAAACCAGTGTTTTACCTACTTATCGATACAAGAAATATATCTTTAGTATTAAATATACATTTAACAATAACAATAGGACCTGTTTATGAAATCATTGTTCAATATCTAGTTCTGGGGAGACTCACGCTGGAAATTAAATCAACCTATTTCAGATCAATATTTGATAGTTTCCGTCAATATTTGAAATCCATCGATTTTATCGATAGATCGGTTATTTATTTCTAGGGTTATTTAAAAAGAAGTGAACTATATATTTGGGAGAAAGTTGTTACCACTCTGTGATTAAGTATAAGTAAATAAATCTTTAAATAATTCTACATTTTTAAACTCTGTCACTATTAGGTACTATAAAATTATCCTTAATATCCTAAATACATTAAGCCACGTTAACAGACGTTATTGTTTAAGTAACTGCCTAACTACTATTAACTTTTGAAATAAAAGGGGGATACTAGTAAATTCAAATCTTGAAAGACATCATAATTTTAACAATTAAATGGCACTTTCAATCTTTCATTTTCACCTAAATATCACAAGGGGTCACTAATATTAGTATATCTATAACATTATTATATTATATTTGGGGCGATTTTGCCCTGTCTCTCAAAATATCAAAGCTATTTGAAGTTAAACTTTTTTTTTAAAGCCTAGCGGTTCTAGGTTAGAAACAGGAAGCTATGAAAATACTATTAAATTATCATTTAGTGTATTAAAATAGGTATTTTAAGGGTCAAATTTATCAAAATGTTAATAGGTTTAAACTCCAGACTGATAAATGTAAGTTTACGCAAGTTTAGTTTTATCAGCATCGACAAAGGGCTACATAAACAAAAACTACATGTTACACCTACATAGGTGTGTTTATATTAGTCACGGCATCCTGTTGTGTGGGATGCTTATCGCCTTGCAGACATACCATCCTGAAAACACGAGTTTGATTTAGGACTGAGGGAAATTGATACTAAACATTAACTAGTATAGTTATTATGAATGGTTAATAGAGAAATATTACCTGAAACTCGATATTTTGACACTCTGAAAGCGCAATGTTCATGGGACGATAGGTAGGTTCGTAATTGTTCCCAAATATCAAGCTCAAAGTAATACAATTAAGAGAACTGATTTTAGTGGTAAAAATACGTTTTAGTTTTTGGAAAAATAAAATATTCTAAAGGGAAGGATAAGGTAGGAGTATTTTAAATGGTATGGCAATGTTAACGCAACCATAATAAAACATGACAAGAAACACGGGACAAACACAAACCCAATATTATCTATAACTAAGGTGAACTTCAATGAGATGAGTACTAAATAAAAAATATAAAAGAGTTACTTGACAACACGCTAAGCACGCAACAACAAGTCGTCCAAATAAACTAATATAAAAAATCGATGGGCAAAACCAAGGATTTTTTTTACTAATGAGTTCATCTTTACTTGTCAACACTCCGTATGCTTCAATAAATCCCAAGTCATAAAACCATCCCACTAAGTAATCAAAAATTTTATACCACTATACATTCTAACAGTATCTGCCAGAATGCTTTACCCAAATCTAGTAGTATCTAGTAGAAGTATGAGCAGCAACAGTTATGTTCTGTTTGCTACCGCTACAAACCAATTGCGGAGTAGGAGTAATACGGACTAGGACTAGAATAATCAAGAACATAAGTGTGGGAGCGCCAATGTCATCCCTAATTGATTTTACTCAATTCCAATTCTCTACATCATATTTACCTTGAAAATGTTAGTGAGTTCGTCGAGCAGAGTCTCATGTCGGAAGGAGATGCGTATGTCGGGCACGTTAGTACGTGTGATGTCGTTGCCGGCCACACCCTCCTTCACATAGTTGGGGCCTAGCCAGTACTGCTTCATCTGGAGACAAGGATGTTCGTTACATACTCTGTGTTTCCATAAAATAATGCTATAAGGATGCAGATGCTGTAGCTATCTTGAGACGATTTAGTTATAAACTAGGTGGCCCTAGTAAGGAACTACGAAATCATAAAAATGCTGGGTCAATATGTTGGGGTTAGCAATCGCTTCGTTGGCTTCGCTATACACGTTGAACCGAAGACGCCAACTTGTTAAGGTATAGCCAAATAACTGTGCTGTGTGGATACAAATTTTAGACTTATTGTCATTAGGTATCAATCATCATTAGGTAATTAATCGATAATTATTGGGAACAAATAAATAACTATTTAGCTCACCTCATGAGGGAATCCGGACATGAGCACCGAATTCCTGGCCAGCTCGCACATGTCGCAGGAGCTTAGCTTCCATACTTGTGCTGCAATGCTGTACTCCTCCATTAAAGGTTCCTGCAAAATTATGGTTCAACTAGGATTTAATACTTCTATACGTAATAGTTTTATTAATTTTCATCATAAAATAATAAATAAATACATTTTCCAGGACGTTGCATACAGCGCAATCTAGCCCCAAACTAAGCAACTAGGCTTGTACTATGGATACTAGACAAACGATACTACATTTTAAAAAAAAACTAAAATACATGGCAACATTTGATAGATATCAATAGAAAACAACCAGAAACAGACATTTATGGTCAGTATAAACATCTTACGACCGAATACAGAAACGCAAAGTTCAAAGTTTGAGTTCTACTTAAACAACTAAGCACCTCTCAAATTTAAAAATTCCTATACTATTTTTAAATTTAGAAACTGCTCAAATATTTAAGTACGCCTCAAATTTTAGGTGGCGTTTCAGTATTCGGCTGTTAGAACCATAAATCGGATCTTAAGACGAGACTGTCTACAGAGAGTCAAGATATAGAGGTGTATCCTAAAGTGTCCTCTCTACCTTGGTGAAGTGGAACTGCAAGGGGTCGTCAGTGCTGAGCGTGATGCAGAGGCCTCGCGCCAGGAACTCCGGCAGCGGGTTGCGGTGGTAGTTGAGGAACAGCGAGTTGTTGGAGAGAGGCGACATCGCGATGTAGATCTGGGCGAGGTAGTACAGGTATTGGAGGACTGGCACCTGAGGGAAGGGAAATAATAATGATTTATACATCTTTCATTGGCGTTGGACATCCACCAACGAGATGGACGGACAACTTGGTTAAGGCCGCGGGTTCACGGTGGATGCAGACCGCTTATAACCGAAGCATCTGGAAATCTATTAGGGAGGCTTATGTTTAGCAGTGGACTTCTTACAGCTGAAATGATGATGATGACATATTTTATTAATTTACAATACCAATATCTATCTTCTATCTATATCTATAAAATGTCCCAACTGACTGATCAACGCACAGCCTAAATTGCTGATAGTAGAGAGCTGAAATTTGGGGAGTGTGTTCTTTTTTATGATGTAGGCATCCGATAAGAAATGATTATGCATAATTCCCACGGGATCGGGACATATGCGGGTGGAAACGACTCTGCTAGTAATAAATAAAATGGTAAGTTGTTTATAGTAACACTGACCTTCCTCAAGAGCAAACCGTGCGAAATGTTCTCAGCGAGCAGAAATCCGCAGACCAGATGTTGCACCGGACCCGCCTCGCCACAATGCGGCCGCAGCACAAACGTGTTCAGACCTTGCTCCCTAAGGACCGGACACAGAACTAATATTACATATTATCCGCGCACAATGAGAATGGGATGGAACCTTGTCAGAGTAAAATGACCATTGCTTCAACGAGAGTTTACCGAAGCTACGGCTGGCCGGCGGACCGCACGCGTATTAGTTTATATAATCCTTTCATGATAACAACAAAATAAATAATAATCATTTTTTACGAACAAGGGATCCAATGTTGAGCTTAACAGAAGTAGTCATTGGCTTGTCGTCACATTTGACCTCTAAGTGCCGCTAAAGAAGCAATCACTAGGCAGCACGCTCCAGCCGTGATTGTAACAACCACCGGCCTAAGTCATTCCGATACGTAAGCCGATGCAGCCATTAAAGAAGACAAATAAGATCTGTCCTGCTTAACTCGCAAAAACTTATGTCCTATTATACTCACTTCCTGAACTGGTTCAAGACAGTCATGTTGGCGTACATGTAGTACAGATAGTACGCGTAGGGAGGATTCTCCTCATCATCCCACTGTTCCGGGGACTTGACGTCTATATCCAGGATTGGGTTCTCCGGCTTTGATTCGTCATCCACACTGTCAAAGCCGATTACGTGCTGCAAGGAAATTATGCTGTGTGAACATTGAGTTACAAAACTTATAGAGTCACAAACTGAAAAAAAAAATGTCCGCGACAAAACTCGGTTACTTCATTCGAGCTAGTTTGAACGTTATGCAAGTTGGATAAAGTCTAAATTCAAGCAAATGTAATTTTAAAAGGTTTGTAGAACGGGGCTCGGACATTTTTTGAGTGTTGTCAGTTAGAGATTGTAGCTCTATAGGTATTGTAACTCAATGTGTGTGAAACGGTTTGTTGTTGAGAAGAAAAGGGCCAACCCTGCAGCAACTGATCTACATATTTATGTTATAGCCTCCCCAACTATGACCACTTTGGGTGTAAATGGAGGGGGCGCTGCGCTGTACCGTCAGGTCACAGAAGAAAGAATTTTGAAAAAACTAGAATTTTGAACCCTTTTTTCTGATAATCTGATTATCCTATTTACCGTTAAGCACTTTTAAACTAATGTGAAAGGCTTCGCCCTCGGCTTGTCTCGGCCAGCCTTAGTCGTAGCGCCCAACGGACTCGTCCGTGTTCAGATACAGATACAGATCCTTATTAATAACTCCAAGTTACAAGTCAAAATACAATATAGGTACAATTCCTACCGATACGTAGACCGATGCTGCCACTAAGGAAGTCGGGTCGGATCTTGGTAAACAGCTCTCTTCCTTCTTCCAGATGAGCGTGCTACATTTTAGACCATATCAACACTACCATCAGATAGTTAAATATGTGAGATAGTTGTCAAACGCTCATCTATCGATTATATTATATAAAAAAATTATGAGAAATGTTGTTAGCGCGATTCAGGAAAAATATGGAAAATGCTTACGGTAAGAAACTTGTGCAGTTCGATGTTGCTGTTGGGATCCTTGGTGACCTCAAACAGCGGCTGGTAGATGTTGCTCAGGAACTCTTGGAAGTTGTTCATTATCTTGTTAGACTTGAAGATATCACTGGCAAGAGAAAATTCTTTATTAGATACTAGCTGCGTCCCGCGGTTTCACCCGCGTAAGTCCCGATCCCGTCGGAATGTCAGGATCAAAAGTAGCTTATGTTACTCAGGGTGAATGTAGTTTTAAATGGTGAAAGGTTTTTTGAAATCGGTCTAGTAGTTTTTGAATTTATTCATTACAAACATACAAACACACACACACACAAACAAAAATACAAATCTTTCATCTTTATAATATTATTAAGTGTGGATTATTTATCTGCTTTAGGAAAGGATAAATAGTAAATATTATATTAAAACGAATTCAGAGCTTTCTTAAAACTATCTTCAAATACTAGACACCATTTACTCTCTTAGGTACTCATAAACAATGACAGATGACTTAGTTATGTAACGTTTGTTTCTGTCTCTCGGTTAAAGACAAACGACACATAGTAAGAAAAGGTTAATTTTTTCATTCTCTTACCTAGACGTTTCAACCATGTTACAATGGCCTTGGTCGCGAGGGGACCATTGAGGGTTATTACAGTAAGTACTCACTAAAGCCTCGGTATCTGTATGAGCCAGCGCACGTTGTTAGAATGCACCTCGTACTGGATGGCCCACTTGGCCAGCTTCACCCACTCGCCGGGAGACTTGCCGTTGAAGGTTATTACAGTAAGTACTCACTAAAGCCTCGGTATCTGTATGAGCCAGCGCACGTTGTTAGAATGCACCTCGTACTGGATGGCCCACTTGGCCAGCTTCACCCACTCGCCGGGAGACTTGCCGTTGAAGGTTATTACAGTAAGTACTCACTAAAGCCTCGGTATCTGTATGAGCCAGCGCACGTTGTTAGAATGCACCTCGTACTGGATGGCCCACTTGGCCAGCTTCACCCACTCGCCGGGAGACTTGCCGTTGAAGGTTATTACAGTAAGTACTCACTAAAGCCTCGGTATCTGTATGAGCCAGCGCACGTTGTTAGAATGCACCTCGTACTGGATGGCCCACTTGGCCAGCTTCACCCACTCGCCGGGAGACTTGCCGTTGAAGGTTATTACAGTAAGTACTCACTAAAGCCTCGGTATCTGTATGAGCCAGCGCACGTTGTTAGAATGCACCTCGTACTGGATGGCCCACTTGGCCAGCTTCACCCACTCGCCGGGAGACTTGCCGTTGAAGGTTATTACAGTAAGTACTCACTAAAGCCTCGGTATCTGTATGAGCCAGCGCACGTTGTTAGAATGCACCTCGTACTGGATGGTACTCTTCACCCACTCGCCGGGAGACTTGCCGTTGAAGGTTATTACAGTAAGTACTCACTAAAGCCTCGGTATCTGTATGAGCCAGCGCACGTTGTTAGAATGCACCTCGTACTGGATGGCCCACTTGGCCAGCTTCACCCACTCGCCGGGAGACTTGCCGTTGAAGGTTATTACAGTAAGTACTCACTAAAGCCTCGGTATCTGTATGAGCCAGCGCACGTTGTTAGAATGCACCTCGTACTGGATGGCCCACTTGGCCAGCTTCACCCACTCGCCGGGAGACTTGCCGTTGAAGGTTATTACAGTAAGTACTCACTAAAGCCTCGGTATCTGTATGAGCCAGCGCACGTTGTTAGAATGCACCTCGTACTGGATGGCCCACTTGGCCAGCTTCACCCACTCGCCGGGAGACTTGCCGTTGAAGGTTATTACAGTAAGTACTCACTAAAGCCTCGGTATCTGTATGAGCCAGCGCACGTTGTTAGAATGCACCTCGTACTGGATGGTACTCTTCACCCACTCGCCGGGAGACTTGCCGTTGAAGGTTATTACAGTAAGTACTCACTAAAGCCTCGGTATCTGTATGAGCCAGCGCACGTTGTTAGAATGCACCTCGTACTGGATGGCCCACTTGGCCAGCTTCACCCACTCGCCGGGAGACTTGCCGTTGAAGGTTATTACAGTAAGTACTCACTAAAGCCTCGGTATCTGTATGAGCCAGCGCACGTTGTTAGAATGCACCTCGTACTGGATGGCCCACTTGGCCAGCTTCACCCACTCGCCGGGAGACTTGCCGTTGAAGGTTATTACAGTAAGTACTCACTAAAGCCTCGGTATCTGTATGAGCCAGCGCACGTTGTTAGAATGCACCTCGTACTGGATGGCCCACTTGGCCAGCTTCACCCACTCGCCGGGAGACTTGCCGTAGATCGACAGGCGGAGTTCCGCGTTCTGGTATTTACTCTCTTCTAAGTCCGCTGCCACTTCCTGGGAACAAAGCAATCAAAGTTAGATTTATGATAAGAGAAAAGTTTGGTAAAACTAAAATGAAACTAAATTTGGCCTCCCGATCAGAAAGTCTAAGTAGCAAAACGTTAAACAAAACGAAAAGTCCAGTGAGTATGTTGATAGTTAGACGTTTTGCAACAAAGGCGATTAGCTAACTAGTCAGATTGCTCACTAGACTTTTTGCTTTGTTTTACGTTTTGCTTCTTAGACTTTCTGATCGATCTGATTTCTTCATTTGCAGGTGCATAAGCCTGCACGAAGGAGCTCGAGAGAATGATTTTGTGCCACACACATTATCCATCCAAAGAATGACTATGTCAGATGTTGCTTAACCTGCACGATTATACAAGATCGGCGAGCGCAGCTAAACCAATGCACCATGAAACTGTAAGATTTGTAAGTTCGTGATGAGACGGCCACTTAGTCTAGCTAGTAAGACGCCTGCAAGGAGCACGAATGTTGATAATGGTATGGAATACTTCGTGCGTCAGTCCGACTCGCACTTGGTCGGTTTTTTTCCTCAAAATATTGGTAATAAAAAAATATTGAAGTAAAAATAGCAAATTACATTAATAATCCTCGCGAAGTATTTCCCGTTCATATAGTTATCTGTCTTGAGAAACACCTCCCTCAGTCTGCTCTCGCCAATGGGGTTGTATTTCGCGTTGAACTTGTCGAAGCGATGGAACGTGTTGCGGTCCTGGGAAGGATTAGAAATCATATGGTTAGTTAAATTTGAATCCGGCTCGAAGAACCTGAATACAAGTTCTGGTCCTTCGAGCCGGAGTGTTCGCTAGGGGGATATTCTTGTAATAATATTGCAACTGGTCTGCAATCAAAACTTTATTGAATTGAAAATGTATGGCAAACGGTATTCTTCCAAGATATTTTGATCAAAAAATGACGAACGTCAAATTTAAAATTAAAGATTGATTGCAATGATACTGAAATAATATTTTGGATAATCTTATTACGAAAATAGGCCATCGGAATTTCTGTCTAATGTAAAACAAAATATACCAGATTGTATCCGTTGCCACAACTTACCGCATGGACGTCCAACATGTCCACAGTCAAGTCATAAGTGCTGAGGTTCATGGACTGGAAGACTGCCTTGAGGGTCATGGGAAAACCCTTGTGCAGAGTGACCACCTCATCATTGTATATGTACCAGATTGTACTCACCGCATGGACGTCGAGCATGTCCACAGTCAAGTCATAAGTGCTGAGGTTCATGGACTGGAAGACTGCCTTGAGGGTCATGGGAAAACCCTTGTGCAGAGTGACCACCTCATCATTGTATATGTACCAGATTGTACTCACCGCATGGACGTCAAGCATATCCACAGTCAAGTCATAAGTGCTGAGGTTCATGGACTGGAAGACTGCCTTGAGGGTCATGGGAAAACCCTTGTGCAGAGTGACCACGTCATCATTGTATATGTACCAGATTGTACTCACCGCATGGACGTCAAGCATGTCCACAGTCAAGTCATAAGTGCTGAGGTTCATGGACTGGAAGACTGCCTTGAGGGTCATGGGAAAACCCTTGTGCAGAGTGACCACGTCATCATTGTATATGTACCAGATTGTACTCACCGCATGGACGTCAAGCATGTCCACAGTCAAATCATAAGTGCTGAGGTTCATGGACTGGAAGACTGCCTTGAGGGTCATGGGGGAACCCTTGTGCAGAGTGACCACCTCATCAGCGTGCTTCTTGAGGGTCTTCTTGATGAACCGCAGCAGGTGCTTCTGGTTCATGCAGGATGCTGCGTGGATGTGAGTGTCCACCTTCCTGGGAACACAGTCATATTCGTTTAGAACGTGTATACAAATATATTACCATTTTGAAATTGAGTAAACGCTAAATGATGTGTGGTTTTGGAACGCGCCTCTCTGATGACGTAACCACAAGAAACTCATGGCGGTTTACAAGGTATCACTAATGGGATAATACCCTATATTTTTTGGCGATTGATTTCCGATTATTATGGCTATTATTTTGGATAAATGGATAAATTGGAAAAAAGTAATTACAAATGCGAAAGGTGTTGAGTTTCTTTCTTCAGAACAGGTTGACTATTTTTAGGGTTCCGTACCTCAAAAGGTAATTAAAAGGAACCCTTTTAAAAGCACTTGCTTGTCCGTCTGTCTATTTTCCAAAATCCAGAGCTTTCCCAGTACATGTTTTACCTTCTTGCTGTAGGTTAAAACCTCAGATAAGCCCAAGGTATTTTATTTTTTAGCCCATTTTACCTGATATTGTAGAAGTCCCGATGAGGCACAGCTTTCTGCGAAGCCAGCTCTCGCAGCTCGTTAAGGAGAACGTGCAGTTGGAACTTAGACGAGAGGTAGCTCAGTCGACGGTAGCAGAACGACTTCCTGGGAACAGAAGATAAAAGAGATAAAAAAAACGGGGACTGCCGCGGTAAAGCTATTGCATAGCATTTTTTATCAACTTTGCAATTATAATTATTTTTTTATTTTGTACCACGTTGGCATGGCTACCATGGAGTTCGGCCGAGCTACATGGCGGAGCTACAGGCGGAGTGGGAGGTGTTAGGTTTTTTTCGTTACGAAATTTCTTCATTCAAAGCTCAAAGCCTGCGATAAAAGCTATGCAATAGCTTAAAAACCAAGTCTTTTTTACATGGTATAGGCTCGCATTTGACCTCATCTCACCTGATGAGAAGCGACGATGAGGGTGACGGTGTAACATGCTTGCCTATAAGAAACTTATTCAGTCTAGACTTAAAGTTTCTGTGAAAAACCTGTGCAGCCGATATGTGGCTGAATTGTGGCTTACTTTTTGTCATCTTTTGTTGGTGAATGGATAGAAAAATTAATAAATCTTCTCGAAAACCTAACAGAGCTTAGAGCAGGCAAACACGTGAGAGTAGTGAGAAACAGCGTTGCAAATGGAGCAATGGAGCCCTCGCGTGTGGCTACGTTAAGTATAGGTACTTGTAACCAGTAACACAGATTCGAAGACCTGGCTTTAGGTTAGGCAAAGTTAATTTGGCTGGTAGTGTATGTGGGAATATTACCTGCCACCCCCTGATGAGATGAGATGGACACCGAGGAGTTTTAGTGGGTAAATCTCTAGCCGCATGAAGTTACGACTAAGGCACGTAGCGACATCTACCGGCGTCTTTGCAGGTTACATATACATATTCCTCAGAAAAACATGTCATTTATAAGTTTGAAGACTCACAGTGGTCCGTCAGCAATCATACTGCACATGGTATTCATATCCTGGATGTACTGCTGCAGCGTGATGTACTGGTACGGGAGTCTGGTCTCCTGACTCTGACCCTCGACTTTCTGGTAGAGGTTGAAGACTCCGCTGTCGGCTCGGATCGTGTAGTTCTTGGGCTCGGGGTAGGGACATTCCCAGGGGTCCTTGTTGTCTTTGAAAGGTGGATGGACTATGTGGTCTGGAAGGTGATACAAAAGGTTTGGAGTTTGGTCATGTTTTCCCTTCCCCTCCCTTTCCCCAGAAGATTTTTTTTCCAGTTTTTCAAACAAAAAATAACAAAGTTGGCCAAAGAAATGTGGAAAATGGCAATACGACACCCTAGGATATTGCAGCTGTTAAAACTGGAAGCAGCTGTAAAATTCAAATATTGCGAAAAATGCGATTATTTCGTAGATGGTGTTGTAACCATTTAAATTAAACATGAATTCAAAAGCCTGAATATGGATCAAGCAGCTAGAAAAAAAAAACATTTTGTTGTTTAACTTTTTAATTTTTTTAAAGTTATGGTTATTTTCGCAAAAAACTAGAAATTCGCAAACTAAAAGTATGTAAAAGTATCTAAGACTAATATTATAAACACTAATATTATAAAGGTATCGCACTAATATTATAAATGCGAAAATTTTGATATTTGTTTAGTTCATCATCATCATCATCATCCCGCGGGGTCAGGACTTACACGGGTGAAACGGCGGAGCGCAGGTAGTTACAAACAATGAATAGACATTGACCTACCTGCAATATCTCTATGCGCCAACTTGGCCGGAAGCACATGCGGCGTGCCACTCGTGTCCAAGCTTCGGATAAATCTGCTGGTGATGGGGGCGAACCCTTGTATTGACATCTCCATGTATTTCTTGCGCATCTCCAGGGCTTCCACCAGGTAGGAAGACGCTTGTTGGAGGTCTTCCAGGGGGACCTGTGGTCAGGACATTGCTAGGTTACTCTTCACTTGAGGGTTCTCTTGTCAGTGGCAGAATCACCAGCTCTTTCATACATTGTGCCACTAGATGTGGTTTTTGGAAAATTGAAGCGCAACCAGAAGACTCTCTCATCCGAGCGATATTCCCGGTTACAACTACCTCGGGAGCCCAGGGTCCGCTAAACCCCAAATATTTGGGGTTGGCGCAGTAGGTAACTCATCATTGACCATACCTTCTGCTAATAGATTTGGCAATATTTTTACGGCCGGCAGCCTGCCTGACACCAATCCTTCTAGGGACCAAGCAGTTTATCCGTCACCGCGCGGGGAAAACTTAAGTTTTGCTAGCCCCCCTAAATTCTTAAGTCGCCTTTTACGACACACACGGGAAGAGATGGGGTAACCCTATTCTATGCCGGGGCTACAACCAGAAGACTAAGAGCCTTAAAAAATTAATGCAGTACGTTAAAGCCCTGGACTTTTACGTACTGCATTCGATATTGTTTGTTGAAGTTTTTTGTTAGATAGATAGCGATCGCTTTCAGGCAATCAATGAATGGAAAAGACTTGAGGAAAGGGATGGGTGATGTGAATGTGGTGTTGCTTACCCCGGAAGTGTCCTCCCCGCTGATGGCAACGCGCTGAAAGTGCGGCAACACGAAGTCCTGATCGTCATCGTCCGCCGCGCGCATGCGGGCCGCCGCCTCCTCGAACACTGCGGTCGCGCCGCTGGCGCCGGCCTCGCTGCCTCCGTACGAACGGACCGACTGACCGCATTCTGCTGCCCTGGGAGAAAAGGCAGCCCATTAGTAGTGCTACAGTCTATATCTTTCGAAGGCTTTGTCCTGACTGACTGATATGGATCAACGCTCAGCCTAAGCCGCTGAAATTTGGAGAGTGCGTTCTTTAATATGATGTAGATATCCGATATAAAAGGGTTTTTCGAAAGTCCCACGGGACTTGCCTACGCGGGTAAACCGCTGCACACAGCTAGTATATTATATTCTTTTGACTTGAATATAACGCAATCCTAAAAATATTCATATTACAACCATTGTTGGAATTTCTAGGTCCTTGAGTTGGAACATAACTTAATAAATATAGTTTTGTTGGAATGATGAATAGAAAAGTATTTACGACGTGCCTCAACTGCCTGCAAAGCCAGCATGCGACCGACGTTGGAAATATATCAGTCCACCCACCGAACAGCTGAGTTTATTTGTTGACCCGGGGGGTCGAAATCCATTAATCGTCAAGAGTAAATAAATTAATATCAAATTACGGTCACTATAAATATTTACAAGACACCAATATCGTTGAACGTCTGCTAAAATGAGAAATTGACTACCTACCTAGTAGACTAAACTCTCGAGACCAGCAAACGGTACAATAATCTACAGAAGGCATATCGCAGGGATTAGGGCCTTGAGGCGACCTGAAAACTGTAACACTAGTTAACCCACTATACGAAAAGAAGAAGAAGACAGGGATGAGGTACCTAAGAGTGTTAATGTTTCTACAACATATAGGCCAGCGTTTGAACATTTTTACACACCCCTGATAGTCGGTAGGTAAATGTTGATGCTGCTTTAGATGAAGCACACTAACCTAGAAGGTAACCAGTACCTACACACTACACTCGCGATTTAATGACCCCAAATTCATCTTGTCAGGAAATACAGTTTCAAAGTTCTTATCATGTAGTGGTGTGGCTCACCTAGTATTAGAGATCACCAAGGCCTCTAACTTGACCTAAGGACTGCTACAACCGGGTCCGACTGCTAAACGTGCCTTCCGAAGGACTTCTGGTGAAATGTGGCATCTTATCTTTACTAACAGTAATCCTCCCTAACGAAGTAGGTACGTACATAACATAAGCCAGTAACCCACACAAGCTATTTGGTAATCTACACAAACTACAAGTTTACCAGGAATTCCACGATGAAGTCCACCTTTTACATTCAATTTTACTTCCAAACATCACTAATCTTGATTTTCGAATTCCCGCTAACTTTCCAGCCAGCGATTCGTGAACTTCTGTTCATGAATGCAATCACATGACGAATGGCGAGCCACCCTCGACGTCGCAAGGGTTACTGCCGCCTCAAGGTTGATCCAATTACAAGCTACTAATAATATTGGCACCCTGTCCGGCTGTTTATTGCATATACGATAACCATGTTATAGCAAATAGGTACTTCACATGTTTCAAGTGCCTATTCGTGTAGAATTTAGCTAGATATGTTTCTATCAAAAGTTAAGACGTGGCTTGTATAGCTGGCTATTTACAAAACAGCACCCTGTTTGCTCTACTAGTTAAGTAAAATACTTCTACTTTAGAGTTGGTTGGGCGCTTGCTTAGGTAAATTCTCAAGGAACCTTAAAATTAAACCACAAAGTATTTTTATTCACATTCCGAGGGCTACGATCGCGAACAACAGAAATTATAGGTATGCTATTAAATTGGCTAGACTAGAGCGAAGTGGTCGTAAAATTATGACGATAATGGCTGTCTTTATAGCTTGAAGGCATATAGGCTTAGGGTTACAGCTACATAGTTCTTAAAAAGTGGAAAAATACAAGAAATGGTTAAGGCCCTCTTCATCCAGCAACGCGTCTATTGAAACATAAATTAACATATGTATCAGGTAAGAAAACAACTACCTAGATGGTTTAGTTTCCCCTCCTCCTCTTGTTAATTAGGGTTACTATGCTTCGTTCGGTGTTATTGCTGTCTCTTTAGGTGTGTTTGAAATTTTGGCGATGTTTACCTGACACCTCTTGCGTAGCGGAACCAGAATTTTGGTTTGAGAAAAGTAGCAAGGTGGTTTGGGAAAAGCAGGCAGGTGGTGTGGGGAAAGCAGGAGGGTCATTTTCATCATCATCATCATCATCATACATCAAAGTAGGTAGGTGGTTTGGAGAAGTAGGTAGGTGGTTAGGGAAAAGCAGGTGGGTGTTTTGGGAAGCAGGTGGGTTATTTGGAGAAAGCAGGTGGGTGGTTTGGGGAAAGCAGGTATGTGGTTAAGGACCGTGGTTAGGTGCCTTGGGGAAAGGAAGTGGCTATTGTGGCTAGTTTCTACAATTTTTGCTTTGCATTTACTTTGCTTGTAGCGTGGATAAATAAGTAGATATGTTACGGGTGTCACACATTCCTTAAAATCTGTGCTTAAGTAGAATAGAATAGAAAACATTTATTGATGATAAGCTATTCTGCTATTCTAGATATTCCGTTTTTACTGTCTCTTATTCTATGAACGACCACCAGTAGGTTGATATACCTACTGTCAAGTAGATAGATGTAATTCAATGAAATTATTCTAATCAAGTATGTAAGGATGACGTGTATGTAAGGCATGTCCCTACGTCATCGGAACTGCAATGGCCACCAACAAAGATGCAAAGCTACACACAACACGCGTCATGGATTCAAGTTCAGGGCCATGCAAATTGAATTATCAGCATATCGTGAGAACGTTAGCCGGATTCGATGCGTCCATTGTTGGAGTGTTAAGTAATATCTTTAGCGAATTCGTGAACAAGGTTAGTTGAATCGTTTTTCTATGAGACTGTGTTTTTTGAAAACAGACAGGTGGACAAGCGAGGGGTATTACAAGGGTTCCTCCTTTTTACTTATTGAGGTTCGGGATCGTAGGGTTCTTTACGCCCTTTCATAGGGTTATTCTATTAGCTTACTTATCGGGACACGGTGTTAAAAGGTTAAGGCTTCGCTAGGTGTTTTCCGTACGTAGCCTTATAAGTGGCCCATTGTATGTGATTGTAAGATGCGGGTTACCTCAGGCGCCATGTTTTCTTTTACCATAAGAGTGATGTTAATAGCACACAATTTTTTTTCATGAAGAAAAAGATCCACAGCAGGCCGGGATTCGAAACCATGACCCTCCGAATGTAAGTCGGGTTATCTACTACACAACTAAACTGCTCTTATTACAAGGGGTTATTCATAATTCGGTCCGATACCGATGATCGTATTTGATCTTGAAATGAAATATTAATTAATATTACAGTACGAAACAAAACTCGACTTAGAGACGCTGAAAATAAGGAACAATTTAATTTGGCCGCGAAACAAAATAATGGCGCTCTCTGTTATTCTGTTATGTGATTGTGATTATTTTGGGAAATGTTACTAAAAATTGCTCTTTAAAAAATAACACTAACAGTTATTACGATTATTTATAGCATCTGTGATTGGTGATTTTTAAATAACACTGTTATTTATAGTGTGATCAGCTATTTATACCATGCCTATACCACACTCGCCCGGCAAGCAAGGGGCACAGATACGAATCCTGTCACGACAGGATTTTTGATGTTGCATTTCTCGATGTAAAATATTTCTAAAGATAATAATTTTACTTACTTAACATTCAACTGTCTTTGGATCAGGAGTTTCTTCTCAATTTGTTCAATGGGGAACTGGGGCACCTCGTAGGGAGCTGAGAGTTCGTTGGGGAGCTCGCGGGGTGCCTCCGCCCCCACCGCTGTCGTGGGGCTCTCGCTTCCTATTGGATAAAAGATACATAGATATATAAAATGCTTCATTTGCACAACAAAACAATGATTACTAAACAGTTAATATAAACAACAAGTAAGATAATCAGAGTCCAATCCGTGTTGGTTCTATTCCCGATGGGAACAAGTAATTTATGCTGACCATCATCATCCGAGCGTTGTTCCCGGTTGCATCTCTCTCGAGAGCCCGGGGCAATTTATGCTGACCAATAATGTTTATTTTTGGTTCTGGGTGTCTATATGTATCAAATTAAATTATGTAGTAGGTAGGTATTTACAAAAAAGTAAATATTACTTAGGTTGTTTAATCGTTGCCTAGTACCCATAGTACAAGCCTAGTTGCTTATTTTGGGGCTAGATAGCGACGTGTACAATGTCCTACAACATTTATTTAAAAATAATTGTATACCTACATGTCCGGTCTGGGTGTTTCTCTGTATGCATGCATGCAATATGTATGTAGGTACATATTTACAAAAGAAAAATAAATATATAAGTATTATATCCTTTATCTAGTCTCAAAGCATATATCCTTCCTTTGTCTAGTGTTAACATAGGGCTAGATGGCGCTGTGTGATGTTGACAGAATTTATTTAATTTACTTATTGAAAAAAAAAACCCTCACAACTTTATAACTATGGTTTGGTTGCTGCGGCCCTCAGTCAAAAAAATCTAGTGCAAATGTGGCCCAGATAAATAAAAAATCCGCACTTACAAAACAAATCTAAAAGATTCAAAAATAGAATGGCCCCGTTGGGCATAAGCCATTTAAATAAAATGGCAACTTTTTCTAAAGATTTATTTCCGTATCCGACTTGAAATTAGTTGCGTACTTCCGCTAGGGTGACCATTGTGTTTTAAATGAAACCGAAAACGGTATGAAAACTTATAATAGGTATTGTTTCTCCATTTAATTTTTTTAATATTCTGCATAAACACAATGGTAAGTATTAATTGATGTAGGTACCTTCGTAAACACAGAGTTTATTTATTTAGAATAGAATAGAAGAATAGAATATAGTTTATTCGTAACAAAAAAACACTAATACATGAACAATAAAAACAAAATACAATAAAGAAACATGATTTGTTGCGAAACGGTCCTCAACTCAGCGTAATGCTATTTATTCTGTACTTTTGAAAAATACTTTACAAAACAGTTATTATACAGATATAGGTAGGGACCTACATACTAAGGTGAGTCTAACCCCCGTATTTATAGACGAATCGAGTAATTACTCTGGCGAAGTAAAATTCCTGTCACATTTTCGCAGACGTTCAAACCACTGACAAGAGCGAGACGAATGTATTACTTAGCTTAAGTAATTACTCGACTTGTTTCTAAATACGGGGCTCTGTAAAGAGTAGAGATGGGCGGACTAGTCGCCAACTAGTCGGGAGAGCCGACTAGTCGGCAGTTTAACCGACTAGTTGGTAGGTGCCTGCCGACTAGTCGGCAAATTTACTCTTAACTGACCTTATTGAAAAGGAAAGGAAATAAAGTAAAAAAGAGTTATTGAAACATTTTAACCTCTACTAGTTAAACTTAATCTAGTAAATCATGCATGCATGAACAACGTACCTAGGTAAATCAGAACAAGACGTAAAATAAGAAATGTTAAGTATAACGACAAATATTTTTTAACCAAAAAATACCAACGTTAAAAATAAACTAAATTCTACAGTAAAGGATTGTTTACGAGAAGTCAACTCAATAACTCGATAATTGGATATTCTACCGAATACCTACACAAATACCTACGGTTTATGAATCATGAATATCAAAACATTTTTTTAATGTTATACGATTAATTTTGACTGACTGACTGATAGATCAACGCACAGCCTAAACCGCTGATAGTAAATAGTTACAATTTGGTGAGTGTGTCCTTTAAATAGATAGATGACAGCGTTAGTTATCCGTTCAATACATTCAATAATATAAATATGTGTTCAAAACTTTACAGATCAAACAGATTGTAATGGCGTCAACATTTGGAAATTTATTTTACAGGAAATCTCCGCTTTTGATGGAATATGACTAATATATTTGTAGTATATATTCGTAGTGCGTAGGTATAACATACGTAGTGCCTACATATGTCGTTTGATAAAAGAACCTATCTTTAAAATCGCATTACGTCCGCTAGGGCACTTTCCGTACATTCACGTTAACTATAACGTCAAAAAATATCCAAATTTACCACAAGGTAAAATTACACATGAATGGAACTATAACTAGCCGATTGGTAACAAATAACCAATAGTTTATGATCCAGTGGTATAAGTTTAATTGAAATCACCCCATTCCGCACTGCGCAACTCTACCGAGGGCCAAGCTCTCAAATGGTCAGACGGAAAGTGGGTAGGTACCTACCGCTGTCGACGACGTTTCTTATAATATCGCCATCCAGACCAGCTATTGTAGACTAACACATTAGGTACGCACTACGCATTGCGCACGATCGAAACCAAAACAGGATGCGGGTTATGCTGGGTTATGCTGCTTTCCTATCTTATTTCTATTAACTCATTTTTCGGTTTATTATTTTTAGCATTATTTCAACGTTTTATTCAATCCTAAAGAAGAGACTTATAAAGGTCTCGAAACGTTGAGCGTGTAAAATGAGTTTAATTTCTATCAAACATCGCGAATACATAGATGAAAAATCTATGCAGTGTGTGCAAATAGCTACATGATTTGAAACGTCTTAAATTTAAGAGTTTAATGTGGTTTTGAACTCGCCCTTCGATGAGAAGAAACCACAAGAAACGCATGAGGGGTTTACTGTATGCGATTACAATCGTCACAATAAAGTGTCTATAATTTGAACAGGAGCAATTAATATTCATGTAGCACTAAAGCGCTGCGGCAATCTTGCACTTATATTTTAATAAAACCTGTTTATTCGCAGTGTGAATATAAAACTATAATAATAGAACAATAATTACGTGACTGTTGATCGTCGTCCTTCTCCGTCTCCGAAGGTCTCCGTACGTGCCACAGATCTTTATCGAAACTGTACATCTTTAATCGGCCTAGTGCGGCTCAGTTTTCCACTGTTTATCTACAGGGACCTGTTGCGTCAGAGGTTATCATGTTATCGGAATGTGTAGACGAATTTGTACATCACTATGTTCATAAACATCGTGGTTTGCATTTTAGGTTATTTATAAATTTAATCTGCTTTTTAGGACGATATCGAGTGAAAGAAAAGCTAGGAAATAAAAAGAATAAACCTAAAACTTACCCTCTTACCTTTAAACGATAATTAACAGATGACTCAACTTTGAAACTTCATGTCAAAGTAAAAGACGAACGATATACATAGTATATGCACCTGTTAATAATATTTTATAAGTAAGGGGGGTTAGAGCCTAACAATACTTCATTATATACATATTGAAATCTCTAACCATCTATCTACGCAACATTAAATAAGAAGCTGTGAATAAATTGATGTGTTGTTTTCCTCATAGATCTCCTGCTAACAAAATGCCTACCTATCCTGCTATTGATCGTGGTCGCAAACGACGACACGTATCGGAATGCGATGTTATGTCAAAGGCAGTTTCAAGTGGGTAAAATGGCACGATGATTCCACAAATTACATTTATGACAGTGACAAATATTGAACAAGCTGCGATGCCTGTTGACATTTTAATTCAAAAAGAGAAAATGGGGTAATCGATCTGAACCGCTCATTGACGTACGATCCTTCTCTTCGCCAATATATCTATGGATCCGTTAATTTATGTCGACACCATGGGTCGGCACTATCCTTCGTAATAAATTAGGTCATTCTGGTCATGTTTATATTGTGGTTAAAGCAAATAGTGCTGTTGCTAACCACTACAACAATGTTCTCGTCATTTATGGCAGTTGTGGTTCAGATGCCACTCTATCTAGCGGTTTCTCGTTTGAAAGAAATAGGGTCAGAGTTCATTGGAGTGTAATTCTGAGCTGTTTACAAACAAAAGCTCCATTTGAGTCCCCTAACCCACCATAGAATGTTTAGTTTAGACGGTGAATAGCAGTAACAGTACCCACGTACCCAAGTACCCACGTGACCTACATACATCAGCCCAAGCCCTCAGCTGACTTATGACATCACACTAAATTACAGCACTCCTTTGTACTATATCAATACAACATTTTTATTTGGAACTAAACTAAATGGTTGGACTCATTAAAATCTGTACATATAAAATTCAAAGTCCTGACTAATTGATTGATTGACGGAACTATAATATCAACGCAGAGCCCAAACCGTTGGTCCTAGAGACATGAAATTTAGAGAGTGTGTTCTTTGTGGAGTGTAGGTATCCATTACTAAAGTATTTTTCGAAATTCCCACGGGGTAAGGACTTGCGCGGTTGAAACTGCAGGAAGCTGCTGATAGTTTTATGTACCTCATCGTTATTTAGCAAACATTTACGTTAGTGATAATGTTTATAGAAAGTTAAATCGTAATTGTTATTTGTCTTTATGTTCTGTTATTTTGGCTTTCACACAATGTATGGACGGTGTGAAAGTGCGTTGAGTGAGATACTTTGAATGTTACACCTTATAACATCCGTGTCATATCATTAATGATTGTATTATGAATTCTAATGATGATGTATATTAATTTAGCATTATTTTTATAACTGCTTGATATTTTACCTATTTTAATGAGCCATTGACATTTATGATTTTAATGAAAATAATCGTCAAGCATTAAATGATATCTAATAAATCTTCGTATGTTTCTTGGCAGGACACATAGGCTATATTCACACTGATAAATCGCGGTGAAGGCGCGTCGCCGTAACTTCGCCATTTTTCATTCAGGTGGGTATTTTGCGTCGTTCGGTTTTTAATCTATCATTTTTAAAGGTGTGTAAGTAATTTCCTGAACATTTTGACTTGGGAACTGGTGAAGCTCGTCCGTCAGAGACGAGTCTAAAATGGATAACAACCTTTCTCCTTCTAGTCTATAATAGAGACCAGTCCAGTTCTATGAGTTACAATTTTGCAACCGCCGCGACTTATCAGTGCGCGCATATGATATAAAAAGCTGGTTTCTTTATAATGTCTATTTTTTTATGAATGATGAACATAACAAGCCTATTTCGTGTTACATACAACAGCACCTAGTTATTTGGAGTTATCTCAATGACATTCACCAAAATAAATAACAGACTTAAATAAATAACATTTTAAATATGTAATGAAAACAACAGTGCTATTAATGACTACTGCATTTCATATAAGAAAACTAAACTGTCGTAAATTGCATAGTATATTATGTATATTATGCAATTCGTGAAAGGACGGTTTAAAAGCGAGGGCCATAGATTAATCACGAGCGTAGCGAGTGATCCAAATGTTAGAATCCTGATCGACGCGAGTTATTTAGGTATGGCACTCAATGTAAATTCGTACTTTATTAATTAAAAGTTGCATACTATATTTTATACCATGACTACGGGAAATAGAAAAGAGTTTGTATCGAGTATTTTTGCGCAAGGAGGTTGTATAAGGATTGAAATGGAGGTCGAAAAGTGTGTGTTCTAAATTCAAACACCATAATTAATCGCCCTTTTAATTCACTGTTTTCAGTTGGGAATGGCGTAAAACATGTAACACAGCTTGTGGTACAATTAAATAAATATTAAGTATTTAAACCCTTAGTAATGTAACTAATTCAGGATAATTAGATTTAGTTAATCCGACGTTACACCCACAGCTAAAGTCTCGAGAACACATGCTAGAATTCATACAAATTGAATTACCAACCTAACTTTAGTTATACTTTAGTCAGTTAATCTCCGAAATTAACTAATGTTGCTAAAAACGTTTCTATTTCGTGAACTCGACCGTGACCTAACGAAAATATTCTTATAAATAATTACTTTGAACTTGCGGTTATCGGAGTGTCGGAGTTACATCTGAATGACGTAATTAAAATCAATATTGAAAGTATGTGGAAAATGGACCAGCGACTGATCGGTAGTTGGTGTCTGGTATTCGCTTTCACTGTGGATCGGAGCGATTCAAAGATCAAATACTATAAACATTTGTTTATAATTTTAATCTATTAAAGGATAAAGGTATTAAAGGTATACTTGAAATAGTTAAAAATTTCTGCATTACTACCTAACTACTGTATGTACTTATTTTTATAATTTGACTCCTTATAAATGAAAAAAACCTAATATTCTAATTGTTGCGCGATCACATGCAATAAGGATAATTTTCTTCAAAAATAAATTATACTTAAGTAATTTACCTCTATTGACTAAACTAGCCAAGTCTACTTTATTGATGAACCAATTTTTTAATAATAATTGACTATTTAAGACCTAAGATTAAACCAATTTTCAAAAAAGAATGCAAGCCACGATGTATCATAAACTCTGTACGCAATCGATATCATACCAAACCTTCACACATAGCAACACATCGAAACTAAAGTTTAATTTGAAATTCAAATCGTATTTCGCCACGTTTTAATACGCGTACGCGTGTCAAGCATACGGCGTGGAGTCGCGGTTACACGTCCGACCCGGTGTGTGTCTGGTCGCGGACTGACGCCTGTCGCGCGTCGCGTGGCCAGTCTGCATTCTGCCGGAGCAGCCACTTCCGGCACGGCGAGTAAACAATTCGACAAATATACTGGTACCTACTTACCTTACGGGCAATTAATACTGATTGAATTGCAATTTGTTTTGCTATTAGCGCGTATTTGTGCATTACATTGCATTGACCGTAATTAATAATTAAACAGTTGTTTGTTTTATGAAGTAGGTACGAGTGGTTGCAGTTTTGATAGTAAAAGACGCATATCAATGCAGAAGCTTCTGTCACATGACAATTTAATGTATTCTTGAAGTATAACGCGGACTGCATAGTACTTTTGTTTCCTAAATCTCAAAATACATGATGGACACTTAATCATGATTTATGCTAGACCGGGCCGTGTCCGGGCCGGGGCGGGGACGGGATACTTTTGTATGAAGACAGCACGCGGCACGGACAACATGCAAAACAAAAGCTGCCTTCATACAAAAGTAACCTGTCCCCGCCCCGGCACGGACACGGACACGGGCACGGACACGGCCCGGTCTAGCATAAATCATGCTTTAAACTGCAACTTTACCTAAACAGCCTACGAATTCATATAAAGAAATTCGTGCATGTGTGCTGTGTAGGTAAAGTGTCAGTGTAAGTGTCCGTCGTGTATATTGAGCATTAGAATATTATGTATAATGGCGCCATAATAAAAAAAATATAGTGCTATTTAAGTTGCTATAACGAATTTTTTGTAACTATTCTCGTCACAAATCAAAGTTGACATCCTATCAATTATCTATGATATCTATCTACCTACAGATAGTAAAATAAATTTATTAAATAATTTCTAAATAAATAAACACAATACCACACAATGTCACAGGCATATAGGTATGTAGGTGTACCTATAGGACGTTACCTACTGACAGATGGAAATAGGTACAAGATATTAGATAAGCTACCTTAGCATCAACTTCTTCAACTCAACTTCTGAAATATATTTTAGTTACCTACTTACTTAAGTCCAAATATTTCCGTTTTCTTTTTGTGACGAAAATAAATGAAACCTTTTAAAATAATTAAAGTTAGAAAACCGAATCGTGGTGGCAACTTCCAGCGTTGTCACCCTACAGATTTCCCAACATAGCTTATACAACATTGAAACAGCAAACGGTTCGATAATTTCGACCGCCTACACAAGCCTTCGATAGCTCAGTTGGTAGAGCGGTGGACTGTAGAGGAAAAATCACTGAAATCCATAGGTCGCTGGTTCAAATCCGGCTCGAAGGAATTCTTTTTGCCTAATTTATTTTATTTTTCTACGCACTTACCGTCGTCATCATCGAAGAAGGAATCTGTTATTATCCGAGGTGATCTTGCACCATCTTGGACGCCTCTGATCGACATTCTCTCTAATTTTCACTTCATATCACAGGCACTTCACTAAAATGCGACAGTTTAGATTTTAGATGGAAAACAGGTGTTGTAGCCGTGTTGGGGGCTTTGGCGAGTGACTAACGCCTTGCGGTGATTGCTTGGTAATCAGATTTGCAGTTGTTAAGCCGAGAGATAGTGTTATCTCGTAATGTAAATATTATACACAAAGAAAGAAGGGCCAGTGTTGTAAATTCTTTACACGTACGCAAATTAGTAAGTTTGTACCTATTTAGGTACTTAGCTAAAAGTAGGTATTCCATAATCATGATCAGTGAACATTGGTTTTTCTTATGTGTTTACGCGATGTTTTCATCTTTGTCTACCCCTGAAGATAAGAGATCTGTAAAGATCTCGAAACGTTAGAACAATATGTACCTACTAATACGAGTATTATAAAGATGAAAGATTTATTTGTTTGTCGGCCCCGAAACTACTAGACTGATTTAAAAAATTCTTTCAACAATAGAAAGCCGAGTTACAAAGGCTTTTGATCCCGATATTCCCACGGGATCGGGACTTACGCCGCGGCGTTGGAACCGCGGGACGAAGTAATGCTTAATATACTTAATTAAAGCAACGCAATTAAATCCGGAAAAAACGAGTTAAATTAATTTCATATCAGTGAAAACAAAATGGCACTCAAGTGTTAATATTGCATAATGTAGCTTAGGGGGCGTCCATAAATTACGTGAGGTGCTTTTTGAAATTTTTCTGTCCCTCCCTCCCCCCCTGGTGAGATGTCGTGAAATTTTATTCAACCCCCTCCCCCATCCTCAAATCTCACGTGAGATTTTTCAAAATGTGGGTTTCGTAAACGCGTTGGATTGTTATTGTAAAAAGAAAAAAAAATGCTTCGTGCTTTTATTTACGACTAGTTAAGTAAGACTAGTAATCAATATTGCTGAATTATTTATAATTCAGCAATATTGATAAAATATTATCTGTAATATTGATATAAATATAATAAAAATTTAACAATTAAATGGAGCAAAATATTATTTTTTTTTGTTTCAATCAGAAAAAAAATTGCGTGATATTTGCCGAGACCCTCCCCTCCCCAACGTAAGATTAGATGAGATTTGACTCGACCCCCTCCCCCCCCTTAAACATCTCACGTAATTTATGGACGCCCCCTTATCTACATAGTGAATTAGGTATGTATGTCTTGTTCATTGCTCTGAGCCGAGGTATGTACTATCATATGCATGTACAAACATACGGCTAAGTAAATGTAGGTATGTATAGTAAAATTGTTAGTACCTACTACCTACTTATGTCTTCGCTAGGAAGTCACGCAAGGAGTCCATAACAGCAGTCGTAAAAGATATAGGTAACTTGAAGTCACCTAGTAACGAAAATATTTTATATGTACCTAACTGCTTAGATTTTTTTAAAGAGGATAGTCTCCATTCTCTCATTCTCCACTCATTCTTCATTCTCCATACAAACGTAGTTTAAATTTTCCTCCCTGGATAAAGACATTAGAGCAAATATGTTTATGCCATAAAACTTATATCTGTCATAAGTTCATAACTATGCATCTACCTTTTTATTTTTTTCGTTTTATTATTTTTTTATTTTTTATTATTAATTTAATTAGAAAATAAAAATGTAGATGCATTGTCATGACAGATATAGGTTTTATGGCATAAACATTTTGCTCTAAAGTCTTTATCCAGGGAGGAAAATTTAAGCTACGTTTGTATGGAGAAAGAGAATGGAGACTATCCTCTTAACTGATTTACGAGTACACAGACGTAAAAAACCAGTCCACTCAGTTTTGCGAAAAAAAAAGTTATTATGCTTATGTTATGGCACTGGCCACTTGTATAACAAAATTATTTTGAAAAATTTGCTTATTTAAAACATTTTTTTGTTTTCGTGTCTGTGCGATTTTCTACGATGTTAAATGTGGTCTAAAACTTGATGAGTTATTTGATCGACTTCAAATGGCTTTATGGTGTCCCACGTACATGAGCGCAATTTTCGTTAGTTGCCTGTACAAAATGACTTCGAAACGACAAAATACAGAAGTTTATGGTTTACATTGTCTCACGTCTAGACATCCACGTGGGGACCAAGGTTGAGGCACTGAGGTTACTGGTAATCAAGGTTAAACTTTACATTCTCATTGCATTACCTAGGCACTCACTTTTCTGGAAAATTGTCCAGGGACACATGGAGAATTGATTATTATTATAATATTTAACAGTGAGGTACCTACCTAACACTAATAAATAACTGATATTTAAATATTATTCAAGCCTAAAATCTCGCCCTCGAATAATTAATCGCTAACCAATTAGCTTCTAAAGTGGGACTAAACTTCATCTTGAATCGATGGTGGACCTAATCCACAAATAAACTGTTTCATGGCCACGAGTCATCTCAATTAATTATACAGAAACCGCTTCGTTTTCATTGGATTCACTAACTTCTGAAACGGGGTTATTTATTCTGGAAATAGGAAAATCAGAACTGAGTTAAAATTATCTCCATTTCACGTGTTGGAGAAGTACCCTAAAAATGTTTTTTTTTATTATACTATTCTGTGGGCCTCGTCAATTTGTATACTCATGCAAAGCCTTTTATAGCTTCTTAGTAGGTAGTAAAGTGTCTCTGAGCGGCCGCGGACAAACATGACAAAACTTGACCGTATTATTGTGGACCACGAAACCCTACAAAAGGCAAGATCGGACACTAGAGAGTCTAGCTAGAGGGATTCTAGAGAATAAGTTGGTGTAGCAAAATTGATCAAAATCCGCTTATCTAATATGTTACACTCAGGTTGATTCTAAAACCGTGAATTTCAAATTAACACTCTTCGGAAGTCTACCTGGGTGCCATTGGATGTCCTAGAATTCTACTAATTTGCTGGATGTGTAGAGTATTTCAGGTGTTTGACACCTTGCATGATTGTTATTCTCTATGTGCATGTACTCGTATACGCTTCCACGAAAGAGCCTGCTATTTTGGGAGTCCGCCCACTCTGCCACAACCGGCGCCTCGGACACAATGTCAAAGACCTGGATGATACACTGACAATTCCGTTGTCGTCATAGGAACATTACGCACTATCATCGTCTTAGAGTGGTCTACGTTTTGTTTATGGTTCTTTAATGACGAAGATCTTTGAATTTCTGAGCCTAGGCAACATTTGATGTGGGTATTAGTTTTGGCAACGTAATTTTCCGCACAAATCATGCCAAATGAACGACAGTTCGACACAGTCGTCGATATCGTTAAAGAACACCAACAGACACGGCTTTGCAACTGCAAATAACAAATCATTAAAATAAACGCACGCCACAACACCTGCTACTGGAAAGTTCCAGACGAACGCGACGCAAGATGGCGGATCGCGCGCGATAATTGCCAAACACAACGCAGATTTCACCAAGTTATTTTCAATATAGGATTTTAGAAGTAAAAGACAATGTTATTGTAGTGTGTTTGGGAGTTGACTGAGCGTAGTTCAGCGTGGTAGAGCGTAGCTGGCACGCGGCCGCGTGCTTTGTTCAGTTTTCAGTGACGACAGTCACGAACATCTATTATCCACCTTGTCGCGAGATTAAACAGCGGTGCCGAGGCCGAACTGCACAATAAGGTGCTAACTTACCGTGTCAATTTACTAAACCACACAATAGCAAAGCATGTTGTCACTTTAATGAATCCAATTTCTAGAAAAAATAATCATTAGAATTGTTTGTGCCTAGATGTGGAGTACCCCTTTGCCTTCACAATTGTCGGTAGAAAGTATCTACACCTAAATTACAGACAGGGTAAACCCCAAATATTATCCCCTAATGATGACATAACAACTACTCAGTAGGTACTCGTCTTTTTTTACTGATATACACGTCACAAAATGTCGTCGCCATAAAACATAAAACAAACAACATGTAGTTAGATTAGAAGACACGAAAAATGAATCAAAATGCTTTGACGCGTTCAGGGAAGTGTATGATTCATATATAGCAGTTATTTATACCGTCGTATAGGCACTATCAATCCGATATATTGATATACGGCCAGTTATATTTAGCCGAATATTGGCTGGCACTGGATTATCCCAGTCATTTATTGGGTATAGTGTTGTGGAAATTCTCTTATAAAATCATCTTTCCTTTTTGAAACATATCAGCATGATTAGGAGCTTTCAGGATACTTAAGTTGTGCAAATAAAGCGTTCATCTATCTATCTATCTTTTAGGCTGCCAAGTACGTATGCTAAAGAGTCCAATGTACTATTACAACCACTCTTACAATTTCCAGCCCTTAAACGTCCACTACAAAAAAATTAAGAGGACAGTCTACCTACTCTTTTCTCCATACAAACTTTACAAACGTAGTCGACTGTTTCCTCCTTGGATAAAGATATTAGAAAAATTATGTTAATGCCATAAGTCCTATATCAGCCATGACCATTGACCATGCCCCTACGTTTTGATTTTTTTTAGTTTCTAATTTTTCTGAATTTATATTCTATTCTAATTAGAAAATGAAAAACACTAAAACGTTGGGGCATAGTTATGGCAGATATAAGTTTTATGGTATTTATAAACATATTTGCTCTAATATCTTTATCCAGGGAGGAAACAGTCGACTACGTTTGTATGGAGAAAGAGTAGGTAGACTGTCCTCTTAAGAATCTCAAAATCTCCAAATTAATTCGTACTCAACTGTCTAGTACTATAACGTCCTATATAATTCTGTCTTATCTAATCCAGGTGCATGCATAGAGTATCAAAGGAACCTTGTATGTATCCACTTAGGAAGGTGGATAGATACGTACGTACGTACGCAAAGGAAAACCACAGTTCACTGGCCCGAAGAAAACCACTTGTTTTCCTTGGTGCAGTTGGGTAGTACAGTTGACCGGACCACGTTTAAAAAAAATTAACAGTCGTACAGTTAGCCGGACTAGGCTTTGTTTTCTATTAACCGTGGTACAGTTAACTGGACCACGGAAAACAGTATAAATACTTTTTAAAGGGATCTGTTATCTCACCTCCTTGAAAAGTAATTTCACTTCCTTGTAACTGTGACACTTATTGATAACATTCGTATTTGTCATCATCGTATTTGATCGATTTGAATATTAATTAAATTGTGTTTTTATAATAAAATTAAGACTATGGCTGAGGAAGCCGTTACGAATGTTTTAAATTTCATTACTAGAAAGGGGGGTACAGTTTTATTGTGTAATGGCTACCAGTATTACAAAAATAGCTGTTACAAAAATGGAGCAGAGTTGTGGAGGTGTGCTTGTTTTAAGAAAATGAAGTGCACGGGATTCATAACGATTCAAGTAATAATCATTTATGCTTTACTTAGCTTTAGTCTTATTACTCTTAAATTTTAACTGTTGAGTTTCTATCTAGTAGTTTTACTGTCGTCGTTCAATCACTGAATTATTTTTTATCCTTAATGACTTTTTACAATTCACTTTTTTCACATCAGGACAACAGAGTGATTAAAGAACGCCCTCATAATAAATGCACAAAAGACGAAATCAAAAATGATGTTGATATAGCGATGGCCGTTTTAAAAGAAGACGTTGTAAAATCTGACCGACCTATTCCACAATTATTCAATGAAGCTATTGTAAAACTACAAGATGGTGGAATCGATCTTGTAACGAAATTACCTGAATTTCGAAACATTCAACACAACTTATACAAAGCCAGAAATGACAATTTAGGAGTGCAAAGACTTGCGTGTAAAGATCCAAAAAGTGTAGAAGTACCTAGAAAGTTCAGAGATTTTATATTAGCTGACTATTGTGAAGAAGAAAACAGAATTATAATATTTTGCTCAAAAGAAGCCATAAAATTAATTTCTAAGATAAAAGAATTTTTTTTTGACGCAACTTACAAAAGCTGTTGTCCACCATTTACACAGTTATTCACAATTCACGGTGATATTGGTAGTTCGGCCGAAACTACAAATGTAGTTCCCCTACTTTATATCTTAATGTGCAATAAAAAAGAAACTAGTTATGACATAATATTTTATTTGATTAAAACACAAACAAAATGGAATCCCTCAAAATTGCATTGTGACTACGAAGTAGCTGCTATAAACTCAATTAAGAGAATATTCCCGGAAGTAGTAGTGATCGGGTGCTATTACCATTGGTCACGATGTGTATGGCGAAAGGCCAAGATTCTAGGACACACTAAAATGAGAGTGGAGAGGCGAATAATTTCCTTGTGTGCTGCTTTACCACTGTTGCCGAAGGAGACCATAACCGAGGCATGGCAATATATTAAAGGAGAAGCCCTGTCCGATATGGATAAATTCTTTAATTACTTTGAAAAGTACTGGATATATGGTAAATTATGCGAATTTATTAGTGTGTTTAGTGAACGCCACCGGACCAATAATACAGTCGAGGGGTGGAATTCGAAGTTAAATCGCACACTAAATAAGAATTCAGTAAATATATTGCGACTACTAAACTCTTTACATGTTATTGACAAAGAAATGCAAATAAGAGTTGTAAAATTCCAAATTAAAAAAATATCTCGGAAACGTCAACTAGAGCATATAATGAGAGATGATGCCATAAGGCAGGTTCAGTTACAACTTATAAACAGAGAAATCACATTGGGCCATGCCTTGGAAAAGCTTCGCTAGTATTGGATTTTTTTTTATTTTTGTAATTTCGTGGATTGAAAGTGTTAAGTTTTTTTTTATTTTTGTAATTTCGTGGATTGAAAGTGTTAAGTTTTTTTCTTTTTAAGCAAGTACAAAATACAAAATACGAATAGCCTTTCAATGATGTGTTGATTGGAGTCTCCTTATAAGGCTCGAGAGCTGTGGTCCAGTTAACTGTACCACGGTTAATAGAAAACAAAGCCTAGTCCGGCTAACTGTACGACTGTTAATTTTTTTTAAACGTGGTCCGGTCAACTGTACTACCCAACTGCACCAAGGAAAACAAGTGAAGAAAACAAGGCTAATAGGTAGGGGGAATCAGCAATGAAACGGACGTGTTTTGAAACGGATACTATCGATACCTTAAGTTTTTGATCGAAAATATTTTAGATTTGTTTGGGTGTTGGCACCACTGATGACCGTAGACAAGGGTCTATGGTCACAGGCCCACAGGACTATGGCCATTAATGGTGCCAACACCCAAAAACATAAAATATATTCGATAATGTTCGTATCAAAACACGTCCGTCCGTTTCATTGCGGATTCCCCCTATAGTGAGGGAACTAGATTACCTACGTTCGATACTGTCATTTCATTACCTAAACATTAAATTGTGTTTCTTGTGAATTGTATTTTCTTTGAAAAGGTGAAAATTCTAATTTATCTTCTAAGTAAAATAAATGACAACCTCTGTGGCACGGGGTGCGATATTTGAAGTTGCAGGTTCGATTTCTACCATGGACTAAATATTTGTGTGATTTGCACGTTTACATATTATAGTTATAGTGTTTTCGGATGCAGATTTTTTTACCAAATTTATAAAAAAAATAGCTTAGTTATGTTCGCTCCGTATGTGAAGGACAATTTAGTAAAATGTCTTTCTAGTACTAAAGACACAAAAGCAAAACGACCTACTAGTAAAACGTCTGAAATTTAAAATAGACATATTAGTAAAACGGCTGAAATGACAAAACGGCATGTTACGCAAAAGGACTTACCTATGCTATAATGTACATTCAAGTGCAAAATTAAAAATTCATTATAAGTATTTTTTGACTATATTTTTGATAAGAAATACAAAAGGGAAGCAAAAAAATTAGAAGAAAGTGAAATATCTGCCTTTATTTTTTTAAAACGTGTTTCGCACATTAAACGTATTGTTTTCGGGGACGATTGCTAAATAAGCTCCCTGAAAAAAAAATACTACCACAAAGTAACGCAGTTTAGTTTAATACCTATGAAAAAAGGTTTTTATTTGTTTGTACATTATTATAAAAAAACTTATAATTAAATAATTTACTTATTATCTTTGATTTATTTATTTTTTGTGTCAGTGTACCAGCACCAGCCCTTTTGCGTAACATGCCGTTTTGTCATTTCAGCCGTTTAAATAATATGCCTATTTTAAATTTTAGACTTTTTACTAGTAGGTCGTTTTACTTTTGTGTCGTTCGTACTAGAAAGACATTTTACTAAGAGCGGTTATGTTGACACAGCTATTATCTTTTTTGTTGCGTTAAAAATGGAGCTTTACACTAACCCAAATCTTGTTTCGTTTTGAAAACGAAGAACTGTAATCGATAGGTAGTAGGTACCTCTCAGGAGTCTATTATTACGAAATTACCGATAAAATCTTTGACAAAGTTAATGATTAATTGTTGATTATAGTTCATCTCTAGCCAATAAATTCAAAGATACGAATCTCCCGATAGTTGTAACTACTTGTAACCAGGCGATATTCTATTTCTAGTCAATACTATATTATAAAGAGGCAAGATTTATTTCTTTGTAACGAATAGGCTCCGAAACTACAAGTCCGATTTCAAAAATTCTTTCACCAATAGAAAGCTACGTTATCAAGGAGTAATATAGGCTACTTTTGATCCCGATATTTCTTCAGGATCAGGACTTACGCAGGTGAAACCGCGGGGCGCCGCTAGTTAGACATAAACTAAAGCCAAACCTAATTTAACGAAGGATCAGTATTCGGTTACTAATAATCAAATACGTGTTCAAACTATAGTTAGACGCCTTATGCCTACTTACCTGGCTGATAAGATAAGCCATGATAAGATGGTATTTCACTATGAATTCCAAATTGTTTAATTAAATCGAGATATCTAAACACGCGACTTATGCAGATTATTAAACGTTAAACACGCTATAGTCTATGTACGAATATTATTCCATAGTTAGAAATTTGCCTAGAAAAATATTTTGTCAGATTCGCAAACAATTTGTATGTTTCCATACAAAATGCCCATAACGGGGATAGTCCTCAAGTTTTTTTGTTTTCCGTTAGGATTGCTTACTTCGCAAAATTTGTTTTATATGAACGGTCATAGGATACATCGAGCGGGACTCTTCGCCTTGAATGGCAGCGTGTCCTCGGCTATGGCACGCTATAGATCAATGGTTTATTAGACCAATCATTCAAGGATGCTGACGATCAACAGATATTCGACCATTTGAATTTCGATGTTTAAAACGGGACTTCTCTTCTTTCAAGCGGACCCCGGGCTCTCGAGAGGAATGCAACTGCAATGCATCGCTCGGATGATGAATACGGGACTTCTTTACTCTTTAAACATACCCACTAATGTGACAAATTGACAATAAAATTAAATATGAAATATTATAATCCGTTAATAGACATCCATCTTTCTTGCTTAGTTAGTACAGTAGGTTCTAGTTCTACGTCGTTTTTGTCATAAATCTCTAGTTAGATAACTAGTTAGTTAACTGGAAGTTAGAAAGGCATATTAAAACGTATGTAGAAAGAAACGGGTTCGACCTTTAGAAACATTGCGTATCTAATGCGGTAGATATAGTACTAGCTATGTATGTATACCAACAGTTTTGTTTTGGTGCCCCAAGTCAGCTGACCCTTTATTGATCGAGTAACCCGACCGAATGCGGGATCTCTCCCGATCCCTGTTCTAGATGGGACCAGGGGTTGTTTCCTAGCGGTCGCGTAATACTTGTCTTCAACCACTACGGTACATCAATAAAATGATATACCTACGTGTTACTATCACCGGCTTAATTAAAACAGTATAAAAACAAACAATGCTAATAATCTCCGAACACAATGCGCTTAGTTTTTATCTTCAAATTAGTCACGTTTCCGAATCATTCGCAACGCAACGCAATTTCCTATTTCGAAACTTGTTACAAATGTTCAATGGAGTTAAAAACTAAAAAAGAACATAGTTTTTCAGTTAAATAGATATGTTCTAACACTTTAAAAGGCCTAGGTATATACTTATCAGATAAAAAACAGAACCGGTCGAACGGAGAATTGACCGAAGGACCTTCCAGAGGGTAAACTTTAAACATTAATGTACCTAGTTGTTATTACTAACCGATTCTCTTGCTCAAATGTGGCGTTGCTCTCCCCGGCTCCTCCTCTTCGACGTCCATATCGAAGGAGAAAGGGAAGCTCTTCGTAGAGCCGACAAAGCCACTAGCCATAGTAATACGTATAAATATATTCGTAGGCAATACGCACGCGTTCACTACGTCTCACATTTTAACACATACTGGAGTCCCGAGGACTCGCTTCGATCGGCCGGCAGCCGAGAAAGCGCTGGATAACCCTGCAGTGCTATAGATGTATATAGCTGTAACCCATTTCTCAGCGGAAAAGCGCTTTTCGTAATTATTATCTTAAATATTTGATACAGCTGAGTCAAAGTGTTAGAACGTGGATTATTTTGGTATTTATAAATGTCACCTTCGGAATGTTTTTCGATGAAAATGGTCGCTTTATAATTGGCGCAATAACAATAAATAAGACAGGTAGGTATTTACAGTTAGCGTTCTTTGTTCGTTGTTCATGATTTTATTGAACTTTCTATTAATTAAATATTTGGAAGTATGTGTACATATACTGGAAAATATGGCTAGCCTAAGTGGAACTATGATGGCCACATCTGCCGCATTGCCGAAAATACCACATTAGACTGGGTCCTATACGCCATTTCCTTCTGGACCTACCCTGCGGTAGGTTGGAGGAAACCATGGAAATGGCGGAACGAGCTGGACTCGTGCCTTAGGGACTGGACCCAACTGGCACTAGATAGGGACCATAGTGGAAGAAAGGGAGAGAGGCCTTTGCCCTGTAAGTCGGTGCAGGCTAATAATAAAATAAATTAACATGCATGTACTATGTATAAGATTGCTGATTTTACTATTAGGCGCGGCAATCTCGGTACTCGTCTAAGTGAGAAAGAGTATCGGTAAACTTCTACTAGGTGGATGTCTAGCTAGATTAGTTACGTAGTAGTTGTCTCTCTGCACTTATAATAACAACGCTTACGTTAGAGGAGAAGGTACTACGTAGGTAAGACGCACTTAACGCACAAAACAACTATTGAACAAGTAGGTAGATATTTCTAAAATCCGGTTCAATTCAGGTGAAGCTAATGTTTCATAAAAATAGAATATTATCTATTATTACTATTTTAAAGCGGAAGAGTTTGTTTGTGTTTGTTTGAACGCGCTAATCTCAGGAACCACTGGTCCGATTTGAAAAATTCTTTCAGGGTTGGATAGTCCATTTATTGAGGAAGGCTATAGGCTACTTTTGATCCCGATATTTCCACGGGATCGGGACTTATACGGGTGAAACCGCGGGGAGCTGCTAGTTTATTTATATCCAAGAGGGAACATAGACTAGTAGGTAACTTAAAAACACGCATAGTGTTGCATGCAACTTTGTGGTCACTAAACAAGGTCTGCCTGTGATTACGGGAAACTAACAGGCCAAGGAACGTCAGACTTTACAAAAATTAAATCGCCATTTTAGTGTCTGCCATCCATCTATCTTCATCCTTAGTCATGCTACTAGTATCATACATTTGGCTATGCTATAGTAAAAACGAAAATTTTCCATTGCGTCGCTTCTCAGTACAAACACTTGGGATTAGATGAAATTATACTTCGAGATAGTCACAAGTGGGTCAAGTATATTTCTAGTGAAAGCGCCTGACGATTTAGTAATAGCAACTTCTAACCTTGCTATGGATATTACGTAGGCGCGATAAGTGACCAAATTCGAAATCAGTTTATCATCCAATGGGTCTTCGCATAGATCAGGGGTTCCCTAAGTGGGGGGCGCAGATATATTCACAGCGGGGGGCGCGGGCCACCTGTGTATTCAGGTATAAAAACCTGGAGAATTCATTTCAGACTGCTCGACCAACAACCAATGAAATTATTTGAAATAGACGCTTGTCAAGAATCAAAACTTTTGCGCTATCAAAAGTATTTGGTACTTTGTATTTATACCAAATATCCCTTACATGACTTTGTAAAACTTTAATGAGCAACTTTTTTACTACTACTACTACTTTTTTATTCTGACCTGATAATCTGGTTTGGAGGACGGGGGGGCCAGATTTTTTTTTATGGTCGAAAGGGGGCGCGTCTCAAATAAGTTAGGGAACCCCTGGCATAGATAGACTCCTGATAAACTGATTTTAAATTCACGTCACGTTCGTTTCACGTCTTGCCTAACCCGGCTAGTTACATGGGTCTTGCTATGGCGCCTTCGCCCGGCCGCCGCGGCAATTGGGGAAGACCCAAGAAATGCTGGCTTGACTAACATGCGTACAAATAGCCACACTACACGAAATGCCGAAGATCGTGCGAAGTGGACAACGGACCCCTGGCTCCCGAGAGATTCAACCGGGAACATCACTCAGATAATAATTTAATGGGCGAAGACGAAGGGTCTTCGCCCTTCGTCTTCGCCCAAAAAAATTTACCATAGTACCCTACACTACATGTCGACATTTTTTTACCAAAGAAATTGTAAGTAAATATTGTTATTCGAAAAGTTTCAGTATTTTTGTTACCTACTCCATCAAGCAAAATCTGCAGCCAATTGCACTAAAACTAAGTACCTACCTGAATACTATTATTACAATGTCCCATCTATCTCTATACCAAAATTCAACAAAATCGGTTCAGCAGTTTAGGCGTGAAAACATAACAGAGTTACTTTCGCATTTATTTTGTTGTTAAAGATAATGATATTCATTTGGGCTACTTTTTATCCCAAATCAGCACTTATAGATGACACTGCAGTGTGCAGTATAATCTATGTCTATAAAATGATTTGCCCTGCTGACTGACTGATCAACGCACAGCCTAAACCAACCAAATATCAGCATATTTGTAGAGTGTGTTCTTTATATGATGTAGCCATCCGATAAGAAAAGGCTTTGGAAATTCCCACAGGATCAGGATGCGGGTGAAACCACAAGGCTCAGCCAGTATTAAATAAAACAAGTAATCTACTGTCTAACCATAATTTATAAACAATCACTTAGATACAAGCATTCACAGGAGAAGAATGTTAAAGTCTACGTTCACTTCTTGGCGGCAGCAGCCTGCTCATCGATGGGGTCCAGTTTGGGTTCATCGAACTTGAATGAAGGGAAGGCGGTCATATCTACTCCGGAACCACCTCCGTACTGCTTCTCTAGCTTTTCTAGTTCTGTTTTGAGTTCCTTTTCTATAGCTGGGGTCGGTTCCACAAGTTTGCCTCCACTGGAATTATTAAATCAATACTTTTACTTGTACTTTTTGAACAACTTAGTCTAGTAAGTATTGTACCTACACTGGATTAGTAACTTGTACTTTAAAATGAAATCTGTAATGTAAGTATAATAACAAATATAAAAAAAAACCCCAATGATAATGGAAAAGACTAGTAGTTTGTAATAAAAAATTGACAAGGGTTGAAAACCTACCTACTTTAGTAATTTTGCAACAACTAATTATATTAGAAAAGGTCTTGTGATTGAGTAGGTATTGTTAGGAAAAAGACCACAACCTTGGAACATGCAATTTAAGAAAGTAGGTATAGATAAATGGTTAATTAAAGTAAATAAAAAAGTAAAACTCACACTTCTTTATCCCGACAACAATGCACGTTCAGAACATAACATAAGCCAAAACAAGACACAAAATTTGCCAAATTGAATATGGTCTTTAGTACTGTGTATGCAAAAGCTTCAAGCAGGAGAATCATCAATAGATACCTAGGTAGGTATTACATAGGCACTTAGGTAGGCTAGGTAGGTTACAACAAAATCATGCACATGAATTTAGGATTTGGAACATAAAGCACTCGCACGAGAACAAGGAACGCAATTTTTAGTAGTCTCTGATAGGAAACTGGCTAAAAGTAGTTAAGTATAGTAAGAAACTTACGAGCTTTTCTGTTTGTATTCCCGAATTTTGTCAAGGAACAGCTGCTGGATGGGGTCAGTCGCCTTCTGGGCGGCAGCCAGGTTTCTGGTGATCATGACGGAGGCGCGAGCCGCCCGGAGGCCTACGAGGGTCGAGGTCAGCATCTGAAATTAATCACATAACCTCAAACACTAGTTACATAACTACGCACAAAATGTTCATTTTTAACTCTCTTGAACTCGATAATGTAATGAATTGTAAATTGAAAGCCGCAATTTAATTAATAGTAGGAAAATATGAGAAGAATACCTTTTTCTGAATTTAAATTGTATCCACGAATTTGACAAATTTGACAGCTGTGTTTAGAATCAATCAATCAAGCACAACAGCACAAGATGCTATGCTACTGCCATCTATTTGTTTGTATATATCGATAAGAGTGTTTGTTTGGTTTGGGTTTTCTATTCAACGGAAGATTGCAGCAGAAATTAAAAAGATTTTTGAACGGGAACCGGTTTATTTCTTAATTTATTTTTATGCTGGACACTGAAAACTGAAATCTACTAAATATTCTCGGAAGAAAGAGTACACCACTGCCATACTTTTTATTACAAGGGAAGAAATGAAATAGAACTTCTCGTAGATGCTGCCATCTATTTTTGAGTAGAAACACCATGCAGTAACAAAACTCGTTTTCGGTGTTCGTCTGTCAGTGTCAACATCAATATCTTAGTAACAGTCAATGTCACTCAACCAAAAAAAAGCGATTGTTGTCAGTCGGTGTCTGTGGTAACATGGTAATTGTAGCAGAAAAATTCTGAATTTTAATTGTTTTTACTATAATAAACAAATAAATCTCAAATTCCAAGCAATGACTATCACCTGATACAGTTTACTTTGATACTATTAGCGACCATGGAGCGAGGTAAAACGTCCTCGTCCGGTCGCGGTGGCAAAAGCAAAGGCCCGCAACATCCTCAAGACATCTTCGCACTCGGCACCAAGTCTACTGTCGTCGTCTCCAGGGATTCAGAGAAGAGAAATATACATAAACCTTCCACAAGTGGTAATAACAAACATTGACGCTACTCTCTGACCAACCCACTTACATTTCTATGCCCAACCTAAACCACTGGTCTTAGAAACATGAAATTTTAAAGGTATGTTCTCTTATTGATAATAAAGTAAATTACCATGTAATAATGTGTAGGTGTGGAACGTAAGCGCGAAACAGCTGCATTTGGCAGCCAGCCGCCGAGTAAGAGAGCTAGGATTGGATCACCAGCGGAGGCCGTCGGAGGGACTTCGTTAGAAGTAGACCCAGTTGACCTTGTACCTAATGTACTGCAGGCTTTGGATACACTAAACTCTGACAAACTGGTTAGTAAAGTAACATATGGTCTCATAAGCTCAGCTTGGCTTTTATTTATTAAAACATCAATAGACTATTTTATACAGGTTATATCTCAGGTTAAATCTTTGCATGTAGTCAGCCGTTATAACTGTCTTGTACTAATTAACTTGTTGGGACATACTTTGAGCTGATATAAAATTAAACTCATTTTTTGGTTTCAATTTATTATTAACTAACAGATTCCCGCGGTTACACCCGCGTAAGTCCCGATCCCGTGGGAATATCGGGATCAAAAGTAACCTATGTTACTCAGGGTGAATGTAGCTTTCTAATGGTGAAATGGTAATGGTGAATTTTTTAAAATGGTCCAGTAGTTTCGGAGATTACCCCCAATATACATACATACATACATGTTACCAACATAACCTCTTTATAATATTAGTATAGATTTTAACAAAGTATATCACAATAGTCATAATTGAAAAGAGGCCTGGGAAAAAAAATATAAGCACTAATCATGTAAGTTTAAAATGTTTACTATTAAAATTTATTCCACAGCTAGGCCTCCTAACAGGATCAATACGTCTCCTCAAATCCCAGCGCTCGAAGCCAGACCCTATTCTCTGCATGAGCCTGCTGTACCTGACTAAGATCCGCCCCAACATGTTTGCTCACGAAACTGTCACCAACAGTCTCTGCACGTTACTGAAGAGGGAACAGGGCGCTGCCTTCAAGAATAAGGGGAATCCACTTGTGTTTGTGCTGGCTTGCAATATGCTGTATGCCGGACATCGGGAGAGTAATAATTGGCCCGACATATTCATCAAGGTAGGTAACGGGTTATGAAAATAAGGTATGTATTATATTACTTGCTATGCCCCCCAGTTTAGCCTATGTTAGTCTTAATTTTGGGCAGGTCTTAAAAACTGACCAAAAGGGGTTTAGATTGACCTTCTTTCAAAATGTTGGAAAAGGTTTATTCGGCCACGGCTTCTTACCATCCACGGGCCTAAACACCAGGCTGACGTATTCCGCTTCCTGCACCCACTAAGGAAGTAAGGTCGAATCTTGTTCCTGCAGTGGATATGTACTGAGCAAAATAAATATTTGTTTTCCAGGTGTACATAGAAGATGCCCTGAATGAAAGATGGTGGGTAGAGTGTGCTTGGTGCAAATGTCTCGTAGAGAACATCGTCACTGCATTTGGGACCAAACAACCGCCTACACATCTCATACCTACTGATAATACTTTAGGTAATTTCAATATACATAGTAGTACTAAGAATAAGGAAAAACACATCCAGTGAAATTAATTTTTAATGATGCATTTCTCCTTTTTAGGGTTCCGTACCCAAAGGGTAAAAACGGGACCCTATTACTGAGACTTCGCTGTCTGTCTGTCTGTCTGTCTGTCCGTCTGTCCGTCCGTCCGTCTGTCACCAGGCTGTATCTCATGAACCGTAATAGCTAGACGGTCGAAATTTTCACAGAAGATGTATTTCGGTTGCCGCTACAACAACAAATACTAAAAACAAATTAAAACAAATATTTAAGAGAGGTTCCCATACAACAAACGTGTTTCAAAAACATTGAATCGAGTAGGTCATGAAATTCTAAATGGCTGCCCTATCTGTCAAATATACCAGTCTGCCTTCACTTACCAAAGAGTTTCTTAATTATAAGTTTCAGATTGTCTTTGTGCCAAAGTTTTTTTTTTCATTTTTAGGGTTCCGTACCTTAAGGTAAAAACGTGACCCTATTACTGAGACTTCGCTGTCTGTCTGTCTGTCTGTCTGTCCGTCCGTCCGTCCGTCCGTCCGTCCGTCCGTCCGTCCGTCCGTCCGTCCGTCCGTCTGTCCGTCTGTCACCAGGCTGTATCTCATGAACCGTAATAGCTAGAAGGTTGAAATTTTCACAGAAGATGTATTTCGGTTGCCGCTACAACAACAAATACTAAAAACAAAATAAAACAATTATTTAAAAGGGGCTCCCATACAACAAACGTGTTTCAAAAATAACAAGGAGTTTAGTTCAATGTGAGGTCGCTTCTGATTGGTCAGGACAAATCGAGTTGGTCATGGAATTCAAAATGGCTGCCCTATCTGTCAAATATACCAGTCTGCCTTACTTACCAAAGAGTTTCTTAATTATAAGTTTCAGATTGTCTTTGTGCCAAAGTTTTTTTTTTCATTTTTAGGGTTCCGTACCTTAAGGTAAAAACGGGACCCTATTACTGAGACTTCGCTGTCTGTCTGTCTGTCTGTCTGTCTGTCTGTCCGTCCGTCCGTCCGTCCGTCCGTCCGTCCGTCCGTCCGTCCGTCCGTCCGTCCGTCCGTCCGTCCGTCCGTCTGTCCGTCTGTCACCAGGCTGTATCTCATGAACCGTAATAGCTAGAAGGTTGAAATTTTCACAGAAGATGTATTTCGGTTGCCGCTACAACAACAAATACTAAAAACAAAATAAAACAATTATTTAAAAGGGGCTCCCATACAACAAACGTGTTTCAAAAATAACAAGGAGTTTAGTTCAATGTGAGGTCGCTTCTGATTGGTCAGGACAAATCGAGTTGGTCATGGAATTCAAAATGGCTGCCCTATCTGTCAAATATACCAGTCTGCCTTACTTACCAAAGAGTTTCTTATAAGTTTCAGATTTTCTTTGTGCCAAGGTTTTTTATTTTTTTATTGAGTGATTCGGTCGTTTGATGGGAGTAGAATCGAAGATAAATATTTCATATTTTCCTATAAAATTTAAAAATTGGTTGTTGTAAACCATTTTAGGGTTCCGTATCCAATTGTGATAGTGGTACGGAACCCTTTGTGCGCGAGTGTCGCACTTGCCCCGTTTTTTTTTTAGTTGTGTGGTCGTATGATGGAAGTAAGAATCAAAGCTAAATATGTCACATTTTCCTATCAAATTTTAAAATTGGTAAACGATTTTAGGGTTCGGTACCCAATTGTGATAGTGGTACGGAACCCTCCGTGCGCGAGTTTCGCACTTGGCCGGGTTTTTAGTTTTTATTTCTATTTCTAGTAAAATAAAGTATTTCCAGTAAAATGCCTTGAGCAATAAAAAACATAACAAATATTATAGTATTTTTTCGCTATTAGTCCCAATCACCATTTTTAAATCCTTCCTTATCAGATGCCTACATCATATAAGGAACACACTCCAAATTCCAGCATTTTACTATCAGCGGTTTAGGCTGTGCATTGCTGTATCAGTCAGTCAATCAGGACCAAGCATTTAAAGCTATAGATTGTTAGTGTACAAGATATTTGCTATACATTTAGTGTTGTGTATCAGGAACAATGTCTCCATCTGGTTCCGGATCTCCGCTGATGGGAAGCAATGAAGATGAAGTTGACAACACGGAGCTGGAGTATTCAGTGTTCCCTAGGTGAGGTTCCTCTTCTCGTGTACTGACTAGCTGCGCCCCGCGTAAGCCCCGATCCCGCGGGAAAATCGGGATAAAAAGTAGCCTATGTGTTAAGCCAGATCTCCAGCTATTTCCATACCAAGTTTCAACACAATCAGTAGGCCGATTATGTACGCAGTGATAATCACCGAAGTGAGTGGTTTACGCTTTATTTAGCAACTCCGAAACGTCAAACACCTACTTTCGTATGACGTATCATAGAAACTCCACTGGGTTCGGTTATAATCACTTCGTACATAATAGGCCTACAGGTCAGTAGTTTTTTTGTCAAAACACAAATATCCTGAACTCTCTCATTTATAATATTTGTGGGATTATAAGCATCCCACACTTATACTGCATCCATGAGAGTACTGTGGCTAATATTGCTAGACTTGTTATAAAGTTAAATATAATATGATTTCTCTATAACAGATATTCAACGAGTTATGAGAATGTGGAAGCTCTGGTGTTGGAAGCGATAAAGGAGCAGATACAGCGCCGGTCTGCGGCGCCTGATGCCATCGGGAAGGGGTTCTTAAAGCTGCTGGCAGCCACTTGCGGCTTCCCGGAGGTATGTCTATTGTAGTTTACATTTAAAGTTAGCAATTTATTTCATATATAAATAAATCTATCCCAGTAAATTTCAATAAAACTAAATGTCGTTCAATTTGACGAAATTTTAAATTGTCAAGGTTCAGGAAAACCTTAATATCAAATTGCTGCTGCAGAAGATCGAAAGTCATAATGACTTTGACCTAATACTCCTGATTTCCACAATGCCTAAATATTGAATGGTTTTATCATGTCAAATCATTTCACAAAGATATTTATTTACCATCACGGATGTTTTTAATGTTTTGGCCAGGCCAGTGGGAATATCGGGATCACAAGTAGCCTATGTTACTCAAGGTGAATGTAGCTTTCTAATGGTGAAAGAATTGTCGAAATCGGTTCAGTCGTTTTTGAGTTTATTCATAGCAAACACACACACAAAATACAAATCTTTCCTCTTTATAATATTAGTGAAGATACATAAACGAGCGCAGAATTATTGAGTTTTTGATGGTACAACAAATAATAGTGATATTTGTGAATTTAGATCCGCATGATATCCGCGTCCCGGCTGGAAGGCTGGCTGAACTCGGGCAAGCTGTGGCGCCCGGCGCAGGAGCTGCTGGCGTGCGTGTGCGTGAACTGCGCCGCCAGCGGGGCGCACGCGGCCCGCGACCACGAGGTGCTAGCGCAGCTCGCGCGCATGCGCCTCAAGACCAAGCCGCTGCAGGCCGCCTACCAGGTAACGACGCCGCCAGCGGGGCGCACGCGGCCCGCGACCACGAGGTGCTGGCGCAGCTCGCGCGCATGCGCCTCAAGACCAAGCCGCTGCAGGCCGCCTACCAGGTAACGACGCCGCCAGCGGGGCGCACGCGGCCCGCGACCACGAGGTGCTGGCGCAGCTCGCGCGCATGCGCCTCAAGACCAAGCCGCTGCAGGCCGCCTACCAGGTAACGACGCCGCCAGCGGGGCGCACGCGGCCCGCGACCACGAGGTGCTGGCGCAGCTCGCGCGCATGCGCCTCAAGACCAAGCCGCTGCAGGCCGCCTACCAGGTAACGACGCCGCCAGCGGGGCGCACGCGGCCCGCGACCACGAGGTGCTGGCGCAGCTCGCGCGCATGCGCCTCAAGACCAAGCCGCTGCAGGCCGCCTACCAGGTAACGACGCCGCCAGCGGGGCGCACGCGGCCCGCGACCACGAGGTGCTGGCGCAGCTCGCGCGCATGCGCCTCAAGACCAAGCCGCTGCAGGCCGCCTACCAGGTAACGACGCCGCCAGCGGGGCGCACGCGGCCCGCGACCACGAGGTGCTGGCGCAGCTCGCGCGCATGCGCCTCAAGACCAAGCCGCTGCAGGCCGCCTACCAGGTAACGACGCCGCCAGCGGGGCGCACGCGGCCCGCGACCACGAGGTGCTGGCGCAGCTCGCGCGCATGCGCCTCAAGACCAAGCCGCTGCAGGCCGCCTACCAGGTAACGACGCCGCCAGCGGGGGCGCACGCGGCCCGCGACCACGAGGTGCTGGCGCAGCTCGCGCGCATGCGCCTCAAGACCAAGCCGCTGCAGGCCGCCTACCAGGTAACGACGCCGCGCCCAGCGGGGCGCACGCGGGCCCGCGACCACGAGGTGCTGGCGCAGCTCGCGCGCATGCGCCTCAAGACCAAGCCGCTGCAGGCCGCCTACCAGGTAACGACGCCGCGCCACGCCGAGCGGGGTCATCTTATTAAGGGCGCGAGTGATGTCACGCCG